>JAQQSZ010018103.1:0-10649 GCA_028646595.1 Phalanger gymnotis | reverse complement strand
ATGTATATATGTACATATATATAGGTATATAGTGTGTGTATATGTGTGTGTATATATTTATGTACATATATGTATACATATGTACATATGTGTATATGTGTGTGTATTGGTATGCATATGTGTGTCTGTGTATGTCCTGTATATCCTGATTTAGGTAATATCTATCTGAAAGGATTCTTAGAGATGCTCATACATGTTACAGTACATGTTTTTCTCATTTCTTTTCTAAGCAACCAAAAACCTTCTAAACAATGTAAATCATATCCTGCTGAAACATGTATTCCTGGAAACTGTGGTGGGGTATCTTGCCTCACAGTTCAATGCTCAATATTTAGGGTCTTATGCATTCATTGTTTTCTAATTCACGGATTTGGGGTGATCATTCTGGCTAGCAGTGTACTTTCTCCAAAAGGTCTATTGTTTAAATTATGTAAAGCAGCAAACAAATTATCCTTCCAATGTTGATAGGAGTTATTGAAACTTAACTTCCTTAACTTTTCTTTCTACAATCCATTCATTCTTTTACATAACCCAAATTCTTTTGGATAATATGGAATGATATATCCATTCTATATTGTTTAATATACATATGTATATATATGTATATATATATATGTATATATATATATATATATATCTTCACTTCATTACCTTTGAAATGTGACCCTTTGTCACTTTGAATCTTCATTGAGGTTCCACAATTTAAACTTATGATACTGAGAGTTTTACAGGTATTTTTCTAGGTTGCATTCTTATAAGGACAAGCCACTTGAATAGGTATCAATAGAAGTAAATGTAAATTTGTGTCCTTTATCTTGAGGTCCAATATAACCTATTTGCCAAATTGGGCCTGGAACTTTTCCCTTTTCTATTTCCTGAGTTACTACCTGAGGGACAGTTTGTTCTTCAGCCAATTGATTTATATAACATTCCCCTGCTACTTGGTTTAACAATGAATGAGAGATACTAATACCTCAATCTTTTTCCCACCAGAGTGTGGCATGGACCCCTAAAATAGGCAGCAATTTGGTGAACAAATTTTGCTAATACCAGATCACCAGCTGCTATCAGAGTAGGGAGAATATGTTGAGTAGCAATCTTTGCTAGCTAATCAGCGTGTGCATTGTACTCACATTCAGGTGTGGTGAAGGACATGTGAGCATTTGTTTCAACAATCCGGATAGCAGCTGCTGTGAGAGCGTAGACCAACAACAACCAGCTCACAGAACGCTGCAAGTTCAGGTCCTTTTCATCTGTTTTACTAAGGAAAGCAACGTTAAGAGGTTAACAATCTTACTTTAATACAGCATACAAATGTCATTTACTTAGTTCAGTGGAAAATGCCAGCACCCTGAATTACAAACTAAATACAATTCGTAGTTATCAGTATCTGAGTATTCAGCCAGGGAGCTCATTATAACGGTTGTCCCAGAGTCCCGAGCCACTCCTGCTGCTGCTCAGAGCTCTGAGCAAGAATGCTACCCTCTGTGCTTATATATCCTGTTCAAGGCCATGACCTCACCCAGGCTGGGTGTGGAGAAGTTCCCCACACCCAGTATAACATCAGATACAAATCAATGGCTCCCAATTGTCTCAGTGCTGAGAAATACAAAAACATTGCACTTTATCCACCCCATTCAAACAAAGACCAGAATCATAAAAGGTCAAGAGCAAAAAATCACACCTTAATTACTATTACAACATCTGCATAATAAACTGACAAATTAGCAATCAAAGATATGTCTCATATATCTTCCCATAATTCTTTGCCCCATATTTGTTTGCCATTCAACCTGACCAGAGCTCTGGGGCCATCGGCATACACTGAGAAGTTCTGGCAACAAAGCCAGGGCCATTATCTGAGCTAATGCTAAGGGGAAGGCCAAAAAGGGGGATCAATTCATTCAGGAGCTTCCCAATGTTCCCCTGGTTGCGCTCACCACAGCCTTACTCCCCGTGGAACTGTCTCTGTCTGTTTTGCGTTCACTTGGGCACAGGATGTGCATCTGGTGACTGTACTGGAAAGGATATTATCTAGGTAGGGGATGCAATATCTGTCGCTAAGTAGCTCCACCCACAGGGTTGTGATCTGGTAGAGTCCTCTCACTCAACCCCTCCTCAAGACCCCAGGAACAAATGTTTGGCCACCTCCCAAAAACCACAATCTGGACTCCTTCTCTGCACCCCCTTTATTTTTTTTTTTGCCTGAGAAGGAATCATCCCAGAGTGAATAGGGGCGAGGGGGTGTGGCAGAGGCCAGGGGGTCTGAAACAAAAAGAAGGGTGGCAGCATCCGAGAGGGATGCTGCCCTGGCACAACTTCACAATAATAGCATTTTCTGACAAATAACTTTTCTTCTTAAATCTTTACCAGGACCTCACAAACAAATTTTAATTTTTAAAAGAATGTCCTAAAAGCCAATTATTAAAAATTCATCCTACTGACATTAAAAGCCAGGTTCAGTGGTCAGCTATTTTCTGACTTCATTGTTCTCTTTCTCTTTCAGTAAAACTTCCACTTTCAGGCTTTCCCAACTTATTGTACAAATAGGGATCCCAGTACTGCTGCTACAAAACCTGTAAGCTTATAATTTCTTAAATTAAACTTCTTTAAAAGACATGGTCTAACTTAACAATTTCCTAATCCCTTCATTATTTTAACAGTACAATTGTCAATCTAACAGCACTTAGAGAAATTGCCTAACAACGCAGATGAACTTAACAGCTGTTCACCAAACAATATATCAAAATTTTTAGAAATATAACAACACCATAAACTGATGTCATGTATTTAAACCTTTTAAAACCATAATTAATTACTAATCTGGCTGGGTATGTTTCCACTTTCATCTTATCACCATTGACATAAACTTCACATCTGAGAAAATTTACATATGAAGCAATTATATTTAACTCAAATGTTTGTTTTTGACAATCAATATGCCAAATACTTCTACAATTATGTGATTACCATATTATTACTAGGAGTGAATCTCCTGACTGAACAATAAATTAACTTTCTTAGGGCCACACAATTATAATACCGTTGGCCCTTAAAAAATTATTTTCCACAATTTCATTAAATTTAACCCACTCATAGATCTAGTCCCAAGGGTGGGAGGACATAATCCTATAACTTCATCTTTTTGATTTTTAACTCAGGTTATCAAGACTTTTACTCTAAGCTGCTTGCTCAAGATGTTAATTTACTAATCATCCACTTTTATTACAGTCTCTGTTTTCCTTTTCCCATAGACTTTAGTGACAAGTAGTAAAATGAACTCTAATTTATCTTAAGCATTAAATTAGGAATGACACATGTTCACTTTTCACATTCAGTTCAATTCTTTTCTGATTGGGTCCTACTATACAAAAACTTTTTCTCCTTTATGTAGGCAGAAAAAGGTTAAAATACTTGTCTAGCTTCCTCCCTTTGATCTGAGGCAAAAGTTTCCCCCCCCCCATTTCTTTCTTAACCCTTCCTTATCTTGAAATTTTTTAGTGCAGAGACATTCAAAGAAAGTCTTCCCACATACCTTTAAGTCTTTCTCCTGCTCAGATAACTCTGCCTTTTGAGTGGAGGTTATAATAAACACTCAAAAGCCCTGAGAATTCGGTCTTAACACTTCTAAGGCTTTCTTTTCTCACATACACTGTTTTCTCCCCGTTTTCAATATAAATCAATCTCCCCCCACCCCACAACTAGGCTTTAACTTGTGGATATTTCTCCTTACGATGGTAAACTTTAACCAGACCATGGACACATAGCCTACTCTGCTCCTTCCTCAGGAATGCCAGTGGTATAGGGAAGGGTAAGGGGGAGTTTACTGCACTTGTTGCTGTGGCTGCTGCTGCTGTCACTCATTCACACAGACACACACAAGCACAGACACAAAGAGACACACAAAAACACATAAACACAAAATGGAGAGACACCCAGGGACAGAAGCCAGAAACCAGGAATGAGCTGGGGGCCTAACATCTTAGGTATGCCCAGGGGGTCAATGTTTTTTTTTTTTTAACTGAACACTTAAGTCCCTGATTCCCCACCAGAACCAGAAGGGAATTCCTACCAGAAACCTAACTTACTTCCAGGACTCTGGAATGTCTCCCCTGGAGGCCCGGGAGGAGGAGACACCCACCCCCAGATGAAGAGACCCCTCCTGGCCCAGGGCTCAGGGGGTGCTACAGGCCGCCCCAAAATCTCACTGGAACTCCTGAAATGTTGTGCCGAAAAAAAGCGAGCGAGACCGAGATATAAATTTTATTGTGATTTATTTAAGCCCGTGACTGTTAGGAGTAAAGACAAATCAAACAGCCCTGAGCAGGGGCAGGGTCAGGTTATTTAAAGAGAAAAAACACAAACTGATTTCCATGGAGATGGGAACACAAAAAGTGGGACAAGCTGGGGCAGGATTATTTCTTAGAAGAAGGGAACACAAACAGTGGTGTCCATGGAGATGGGAGCATAAACAATGGGGTGAACTGGGGCAAGATGGAGGGTGAACTGGGGGGCAGGGCACAACATAAGGTCTTTTCAAGTTCTCACATTGAGTGAGTCTTCCTGGTGCATATTAGGCCACTGGACCCAGATGGCTCTGGAGGAGAAAGTGAGGCTGGAGTCCTTGCACAGCCTTCCCTCACTCAAATGAAAGTCAACTGCAAGTCACATCATTATTTCCCTGATGTCATGGTCCTCCTTGAGAACGAAGGACAAACACATCTCCTCTCCTCTCCTGTCCTTTCCTCTCCTGTCCTCTAATCTCTGTTGTGTCTTGTCCACTTCTCTCCTCTTTTCTTTCCTCCTTTCTTTCCTGAGGGGGCTCTAACCAAAGGAAAGTACACTTCCATGGTCAAAAGCTACCTCCTTAACTTTGGATTTTCTGGCTAGATTTCCTTCTCAAAAAAGTTTTAAACCCAAGTCACTCTGGAGCTCATAGATTGGACAATAGGTCCTCGGCCTCCAAGCACAGAGTGAATGTAAATACTAAATAGCAACTGTTTCTCTTTTGTGCAGAAAACCTGAGGGTCTTCCTCCCACTTTGATTCCAATGATGCATTCAGAGATGGTACACTTACCAAGGTATATTTTTTCTTAGGTAATTGTCCAATTTTCTTCATTAGTTTGACTTGTCTGGCTGATATTTCAGCTGTTCCCAGTCTTGTTACGGTAATAGGAGTTCCATGTTTAAACTTATTCAGGTTTCTGTATATACGGGAGGTTTCTGCCCCAGGATATTAATGCCCCAGTTACAGCATTTGATCCATTTTTCCAATATATTGTCAGATTAACATGGGTCTGTAATCCCATTTATGTATTTCTCTCATTTGAGCTGAGGCTTGTCCTATTTCCTAATCTCCCTGAAGGTGTGACACACTTGGATGCTAGGGTTCAAGATATGTAGAGGAAGTTCTTACTTCTCTATTCCTTCTACTATTGATCCCCTTTTCTCAGTCTATTTTGTATAGCTCATTAATTGGAATACTATCTATTCTTTTAAAATCTGCCCCTGCTCTCAATAGAACAGTAAACAATTCTTTTCTTGTCAGTCTGTTCTCACTTTGAATCCACTGGCCATTTACTCTTCTCTCAAGTAAATTTATCTTTTCCTCAGTCCTGTAAGTCGTTTAACTGTGAAATCCTATCTAGCACCTCTCTCCAATTAGTAGAGTCAGAACTAGGTGCTTATAAACAGGAGGAGCAGGTTTTCAACTCTGGACAGCCGTGAGGCTTCCCTGGTAAGGGTCTGTTGCATGGTGCTAGGATCGGTGTGCAGCCCAGAATGGTGTTTCAACAATACAGCTAGCAGCTGCTGTGGGGGTTAAAAACCAACAACAACCAGCTTACATAACACTGCAAGCCCAGGTTTTTTCCATCTGCTTTACTAAGGAAAACAATGTTAAGTGGTTGACAATCTTACTTTGATCCAGCACACAAATATCATTCACTTAGTTTAGGGGAAAAAGCCAGAACTCTGAACTTCAGAGCAAATACAAACAAATTACAAACATTGATAGACAGACCTTGTCTGATTCAAATCCCAATTCATAGTTACCAGAGTTTAACAAAGTCCCAACATCCGGTTTACAAGCTGGAGGGCTCTTAGGTACAGCTGCCCAGAGTCTCCACATGAGCGAGCCACCAAGAGTGAAAGCCTTGAGCAAATAGCTCTGTCTTCTCCTTTTATGCAGTTTCAGACATCATCAAATGTCATCTGAGCAACCAGAACTTGGGCTATTTTGATTGGTTCTGGTGTTAGCACCTCCTTTCATTGGCCCTGGTACCCCACCTTAGTTACCAATTTACACTCACATAGGTTTAGCAGCTAATAGGGGTTTGGGCCTGGGACTTAGCTTCTAGTATTACGCAATCAAAGACACTGAATTAATCAAAGGAAACAAAGGCCAAACTCTTCAAAAGCATTTGGTTGAACAAGTGCTAAGAGCCCCCCACCCCATCCCTGAAACATGTGGGCTGCACCAGGACCAAACAGGCTGGGAGTTAGGCAGAGCAGGCCATAGGGTCATGAATCATTGAGCTATAGTAGTTGCCAGGCTTCTCAACCCACAAATGCCAAAGACAATGGAGCAAGTTAGTGGGAGAATTGCTGGATCAGGGTAAGAAAGATGAGTGGTGGGCCCTGGCCCAGGGGGCAGTGGAGGTGGCACAACGGTGGCAGCAGCAGGAAGCTCCTGCAGCTGCTTCCAGAGCTCCAGCTGCAGTTGTTTCTGGCCCCAGGCCCACCTGGTGGGAGGAATCAAGCAGCAGATCAGATCAGGAGTGCAGGGAGCGCTTTGCTGGTACAGAGGAGGAGGATCTGGGTCTTGGTCCTGGTTGGTGGTTCTTGGAGAGGGAGGGAGCATTCGGGGGGCAGAGCTTGAAGGACAAATAGCTCTGAAGACAACAAAAATATCCTCCTCAAAAAGATCCCAAAAAGAAAACTACTAGGAATATTGTCATGAAATTCCAGAGTTCCCAGGTCAAGGAGAAAATATTACAAGCAGCTAGAAAGAAACAATTTGAGTACTGAGGAAACACAATCATGATAACACAAGATTGTATCAACACTCCAGCTAGCAACTTCTGTGGGGGTGTAACATCTACCAAGAACTGTTGGGCCCAGAAAAAGGGAGTAAGACCTGGATATAAATTTGGATGTGGATCTATTCAAGCCTGCTACTGTTCAGAGTAATTACTCAAACGAACTGCCCCAAGTAGGGGAAAGGTTAGGGTACTTAAAAGGAAAGAACACAATTAGAATTCACTGGAGATACGGACACAAACAGTGGGACAAGGTAAGACAGGATTATTTCCATGGAGATGGGAGTACAAACAGTGGGGTGAGCTGGGGCAAGACTTAGAAAGTGGAGTGGGGGGGGGAATGTATAACATTCCCCACTTTTTTTCAAAGTATGTCAATTTCTTGACACATTCTCTGGGAATCTGTCACAAGAATCAAGGGGACTGGGATTTGCAAATCAGTAATGGAGATACCTAAACAATAGGAGTTTAACAGAGTTTATTTAGGACTTGACAAATTGCAGAAAATGATTAATGAGGCAGGGGCCCACAACCAGAGCTATAATGAGGAGGAGGAGGGGGCTAGCCAGAGCCAACACCAGGGTAGTGAGCCAAGGGGATGTACGGAACAAGGACTGATATCAATTCTCAGAGTTTTCTAGCTCCTTTTGTCTATTGGCAACATTTTGGTGTATCAACCTCAGACTTTCCTGCACCACCCAAGAGTTTTTAGCATAGAAACAACAAGCCTGTCCCAGGGCCACGCGTAGGCCACCCTACTTAAGAAAAAGAAGGTCAAGGCCTCTGCGGTTCTGGAGGACCACCTCCACCAATAACTTCACTTGTTTTTCTAGGAATGAGATGGTCTGCTCTATGTGGGGGAGATCACTGTTTGCCTGTATACTTAAGGCCTTATAGTTGATCCCCTTTGACTAGGGCTGCTGTTCTAGTGGTGGCAGAGCCCACAAGCACCAGGCCCACTAAGATGAGGAAGAGGAGTGGTGTTGTTCACCTTTGACAGTAACTTGATTACCCTTCAGGGGAAAATAGCATCAGCCATCCTCACCTGGGACCCATTATGGCCACCAAGATGCATAGGGGGCCCTCTGGGTGTTGTTGGTGTCTGAGGAACACAGTAGCAGAGACACACTGGGTAAGGCCATCCTGACATACCCAGAACACTCTTGGAGGGGCTGAGAAGTGATCTGAGCTGGAGGCCTGAATCTCCTGAGTTTGTTTGCAAATGGAGCCATACTGAGAACTGGATAATGTGGAGTTAGATGATGTGAGGCAAATGCCTGTTTTCTGCACATCCCCAAAGCTGAGCCGTGGTTGATCCCAGTTGTTGTTCCCCATATTGGAGGCATTTAGTGCTACCACTACATAGTAAGGAGGCTGGGGCTGGGGCTTAACACAGATCCAACAGTTTTTGCCCAGTATGTGGTTAGAAATGTAAAGTGTCTTATGAACAGCTGATAAAAGGGCAAGAAAGGAAGCCTGATAAGTGTGGGGTTCCTGAGTGATAGGTGTTGGGGTAGGGAAGGCTAGGTTCCCTAATGGGGCAGGGATAGCCACGTCCCCTACTGGGCCAATGGGATGGGGACCTGGTAAAGGGTTCTTGGTCACAGTCAGGGTCACTGTCTCTCCCACATGTAGCAACCCCATTATCTCCCAAGTGATAATAATGAGTCCCAGTCCTAGAGAGACCAGGCCTCTCCAAGCAGGGTCAAAAAGGATTTAGGACAATAAGATGGAGTTTGGGGTGACAGGGGTCAGACCCGATTGTACAGAGATGGAGTAATGGGTCCGAGCGTTGATCAGGGCCCATAATGCTGCCCGGTGGGACACACAGGGAGTCACTAGGGCAGGCACATGTGGTAGGGTATCCTCAAGTAGAACAGAACAGGTAGCCTGCATCTGCTGGTGGGCCCTCAAAGAGGGTATTGAGGGGGAGATGTATGTCTTCCTGACTTTGGAAAGTCTAGGTCTGTTTGTTCCCTGTAGTGATTACCCAAGTAGAGCTTAGCTTGGGGGCGTGGGGATTGCAAGGCACCAGGGGTTAACAGGAGGATCAAGAAGAGGGGTCAAAACAGTCTTAGCTTTAGGGTGTTCTCAAGGGGCTCTGCCTTCCATTGTGCAGATTTAGCTGCTTTCACACAGCTGTGTTGGAGCCAGACAGGAGTGGAGTTAATCTTGATTGCAGATAGGGTGGTCAGGATGACAGTGTTAGGGCCCTTCCACTTAGGCTCGAGACCAAAGGCTGTATGTTTTCAGACTAGGATAGAGTCCCCAGGCTGGAAGTGGTGGAGATAGTCAGAAGTTGGAGTAGGTGGGGCTTCCCAGACAGATTTATGAAGCTGAGACTGGTTATATTGCAGACCCTGTAGGAACTCAATAAGGGAAGCATTAATAGGAGGTATATAACCTTTTATTGGTTCACCTAAGTAAATGTTATCTAATTTTCCTAAATATTATACTTTAGTTTAAACATTTAAATCTTTTTTTTTGCATTTTTATGACTACATTTAACTGAACTGTATTCCTTTTGCATTCACAAATTTTTTTTCCTAATAAGCAATGTTTTCTAAATTGATTTTATATGCCAAAATCAATAGAATCAAGCAAAGTAATTAGAGAATATTGTACCACTGACTGCTATTAAGGAAGAGGACAAGTCTATTCACACTCTTCTTATTTTAAATCCAAGGTTTGAAATTCAAGTGCTTTTTTATATCGAATGCACAAAGGATATTAATATTTTCTGGAATGTGAGTAACATGTCTCATTAGCTTATGTAATTAAATAATACCAATACCTTTGGGAGGAAAATCTAATTCTACTCCTCAAAAATCTGTGTCATTCATCCAAAGACAAAAAAAAATATGATAAAGAGCTTGTATTTTAGGAAAGTAATCTTAAGTTCTTCATACTATACAAAACAGAAATGTAAATAAAAAGAATTGGAAATTTTGTAATAGTGCAGTTTTCTCGTTTGTTGCTGTAATACTCTTAACATATGAAAACTTAACATGGCAATGGAAACTACTATCATAAAATGGTGCAGTAATAGATAAAACCAGACCAAGAAGAAACAGGATCTCCTGAAAGAAGGTGTGCAGATAGGTCCAGTGATTATTCATGGAATTCAGTGTCAGGAATAATCATTGCATGATGGAGCATTTTGCCCAATGACATTTGGTAAATGAAGATTTTTGACACAGGGCAACATATTCAGCATAACTCATAGTCATCTTCTCACTGAAGTACCATAAACACAAGTGAAAAGAAGACTGTAACTATCAAAATAAGGGCTTCACAAAAAAAGAAAAAAAAAAGATTTGACATTAGAATCCTTTTTGTTAAAGAGAATCACACCTATTATAAATTCAGGATTAAGTGAGGGGAAAACTCAACTAAGAAACTCCCTTTAAATTTCTGCTTATTGGATTAATTTTCTTTTTTAACCTTTTCTGTTTTCTCTCCTTTTCCTTTTCCTATCTCACTTTCTTTTGTCTCTACCTTTCTAAAGACTTTTAAAAATCTCAATTGTGGGGGTGGAGCCAAGATGGCGGCTGGGAAGCAGTGACTGGCGTGAGCTTCCCACCAAGTTCCTCCAAAAACCTATAAAA
>JAQQSZ010018102.1:0-10650 GCA_028646595.1 Phalanger gymnotis | reverse complement strand
AATTGAAATTGTCTTAACTCCAAGTCCAAGATCTTATCTATTACATGCTTTGAAAGGAAAGAAGGAAGGCAGATTCCCCATGGGGGCTTAATTCTTGAACCTTCCTTTCTTAAAATAAATCTGAAGGGATATTTTTCCTAAAGTGTTTGGGTAAGACTATTTGTGATTTTTTCCTTGCAGTTACTCTTAAACTTTCTAGTATTCAGGACACTGTACAGTACTGAGGGCAATGTAGCCACCACTTTAAGAAAGGAGTCCTAGGTGGGAATGCTTGGCAGTTTAGATCGAGAAAGAACCTCAGTGTCTGGTACCTTATCCTGCCAGATGATTTTCAGAATCTTCCTAAGACAATTCAAATGGAAGCAATTCAGTTTCAGTATCACAAAATTGAACATCTTTCTGGAGAAAACTGAAAAAAAGTCTAAGAAAGAGCAATATATTTGATCTAAAACATCATATATGTGAGTAATGAACCTAAAACTATGATTTCCAAAATTTTCATGGACCCAAACGGGGGGGGGGGGGCCCTCCATGGTAGGAGATGGGAGGGGAAGAGGGGAGAGATCCCAGTACCCAAATGATAAGTATGGTCTTGAAAAAAAGAGCCTACGATAGTCAAGCGTGTTTTTTTTCCTTTTCTTCAGAGCAAGCTGATGCAGTTTAGGGGTACAGAGACCCCAAAACTGTGGAGGTACAGGGCAGAGTCATCTGGAAAGAATTCAATTCACAGACTAAAGCAGTCTTCCAGTCAAGGGGCAAAAAATTTATTCTAACACTAATATAGCAGGTGGAGCTCCTTAGGGAACTTGCACCCTAATGAGGGTGATGCTAATGCTTATATAGGAAAAACTTACTGCGTTGTGTGCCAACTATCCTAACGGGGGTGGGGGGTCGGGGGACCCAGGAGTTGGAAGGACCATACAGTTTCTGTTCCTTGGACACAGCCATCATTCACTACTGGAAAGCCTGGGGGGAAAAGGTTCCCAAGGAACATATTTTTGGTCTGCTACATCTACAACAAAATAGCCTGGGGAGTTGACATCTATTGCTCGACCTCTGGATTGTATATGGTAACTGTGGGAATCAGTACATGGTAGTTCTGCTGGCACAAGATAGTTCTGTTCATACAAGGGAAATGCTACAGAGTTCAGCTTGTTCTTATAACAGGGGGAGATAGTTTGCCTCACTAGGGCCCACTCATGAGTTATTGCCAGAGAGAGGGTCTTTGGGCTGGGGAAAGATATGGTCCTAGGGCTGGGGTCTGAGCACCCCATCAAAGTGAAACCACATAACTGTTCTAATAATTCTAATTTCTTAAAATTTCAAAAAGTAAAATGCAAACATTATTGAATGTGCAGATACCTTATATCTATTAAAAATGGATAGTGATGATATTCCAAAGAATCCTACCTCTAGAAAGAAACAAAAATGCCTGAAATTGGAAGAAGCCTCAGTGGCCAACTCATATCGAAGCAAGCCATCTACTCTACGAGATTCCCTGGCAAGTGATCACTTAGGGTCTACTTAAATACCTCCAATCATGGGGAATCAGCCACTTCACTACACAGTCCATTTCATTTCTGGACAGCTCTAATTTTAGGAAATCTTTAATTTTAATGAGCTAAAATCTGTCCCCTCATAACTTCTCCTTATTTATTGGTCCTAAAGACATCTTCTGGGCTCAAGCAGAATAAAGTTAATCTTTCACACTATAGTCCTCCTTTCAAATATTTGAAGTTAGTTATCATGTTCCTCTTTAAGCTTTCTATTCTCCAAGCAACACGCCCAGTTCTTTCAAGCAATCATGGTTTGGCTTGGCTTGGCTTCAAGCCCCTCATAATGTTAGACATGTTACATAATGTTAAATTTCTTATTAAAATGTGGCCCTCAAAACAGAAGAGATAGTAATCAAAGAAGAATTCAGCAGGACTGCTAGCAGGGGGCTATAGTATTAGTAAAATGGAGTCGCACTAATGACCACCTCTATTGAGCTTGCAATCTATTTAAACTATTGTCTTTCTCACATAAATTGCTTTCTGGCTACATCTATCTCATCCTATCCTTGTGTCACTGGTTCCTTGAAAACTCAATTTATGCAACAACAACAACAAAAAAAGCTTACTTTTACATGACTTTTAACGTTTAAATAATACTTTCATGATACACTGACACTGACCCTTGAAAGTTTTGTGAAGCAGGTAGTAGGAATAATCTCCCTGTTACATAGATAAGGAAAATAGGCTTGAGAGATGCTAAATGATTTTTATGAGGATAACAGGTATTAGAACTGAAGAGGGTCATCTAGTACAAGCTAATTTTATAGATGAGGAAAATAAGGTCGTGGAAGGTAATTTGCCAAAGGTTAGTTTGGAAGAGGTGGCACGGAGAGACTCTAAATCCAGGTCCTAACTCCAAATCTGGTACTCTATCCATTATAGATGACATTATTTCCAACAACACAAATATTGCTTGTTGGATCTGGCATGACTGATTCCAGTCCCCTCTAAGTCAAGCCCACCCTCCACCTGCAAGAAGAGGGGCTTAATTTCCTTCATTCAGTGAAAAAAATCAAATTAAAAGTAAGTCAAGCAAAATTAAGTTCACAAGCATTTATTAAGTACCTACTAAGGTGCCAGTCATTATGCTAAGTACTGGAGATAGAAAGGCAAACAAAATGATCTCTGCATTCAAGGAGCTCACAGTCTAATGGAGGAAATGATATGCCAAACAACTAAGTGCAAACATAATATAGACAGAATAAACTGGAGATAATCACAGAAGGAAAGTACTGGCATTAATGGGGATTGGGAAAGGCAAAAGGTGGGACTTAGGCTGAGTCTTGAAGCTAGGCAGGGAAGCCAGGAAGGAGAGATGAGGAGGGAGAAAGTTCCAGGCCTGAGGGACAACCAGTGAATATAATGAGCCTGGAGGCAATACAGAGCCACTGGATCTTACTGAATAGGGAGGTGACAGGGTCAGATCTGCACTTTAGGATAAATTTGATAGCTGAGTGGAGAACGTGCTGACGTAGGGAAAGATTTGGGACAGTGGGACCAAACAGCAGACTACTCATTGGCTCACATATGAGGTGATGAGGACGTGTGCATGGGATGGCTGTGTCAGATGAAAGAAAGAGACGTGTTCAAGAGATGTTGTGCAAGTATAATCAACAGGCATGGGGGAGTGAGAGGGATGAGCTCATGATGACACTTGGGTTGCAAACCAGGGTGACTGGGGAGGGTGGTGGTACTTTCAACAGTAATAACAAAGTTAGGAAAAAGTTTTGGGAAGAAAGATAATGAGAGCTCAGTTTCAGACATGCTTAGTTTAAGATGTCTAAACGACATTAATTTTAGTATACACAATCTTGGTCTATCTTACAGAGTTACAAATTTTATACATCAGGTTCCATCAAGCTGTCTCAATCTTTTCGGATCCTTGTATAGTCATCCACAAACTTGAGAAGCATAGCAATTATTCCATCCCCCAAGTCTTTCATAAAAAATTTTGAAAAGAACACTACTCAATGAAACTGTTACTAGATCTATATCCAAGGAGAACAAAAAAAAAAGCGGAGGGGGAACCTATCATGTAAAAAATATTTATAGCACCTCTTTTCACAGTGGCAAAGAAATGGAAACTCTAGGGATGTCTGTCAAATAGGGAAGAGCTAAATAAGTTATGGTATATGAAGGTGAGAGAACACTATTGTGCTGTAAGAAACGATGATTTGAAATGGTTTTTTAAAAAATCTGAGAAGACTTGTGTAAACTGATGCAAAGTGGAGTGAGCAGAAACAGGAGTACAATTTATACAACAGCTATAATGTTTAAAAGACAAACAACTCTGAAAGACTTAGGAACTCTGAGCATAATGATCAAACATGAATCCAAAAGACTCAGATTTAACATGCTATCCACCTCCAAATGGAAAGCTGATGGACTCTAAAGTACAGACTAAAGCATATTTTCTTTTTTGGTGTTTTTTAGGAGGGGCAGGGAATAGGAGGAACAATGATTGCTAATACTAGACCTTGTTTTACTTTACTACACATATTTATGGTGAGTTTTGTTTTTCTTGCCTTCTCCAGGGTAGAGAAGGGAGAAAAGGAAGGGAGGGAATTCAGAACTGAAAATAAAATAAAACTGAATTTTTAAAAAAGAAATCAAGGAAGGACTCCAGCCAGGGCTGTGCAACAAATATGGGCTTGATTTATTGTTTTGTTGATTAATCTTAAGAAACTGATGGAGAAAATGTTAATCATGCAATTAAACTTGAAAATCTGTTGTGAAAAAAATGCTAGATGGACTTTCAGAGAAGGTCACTATGTTATTATTTTTATTTAACTATAGTACTTTGTTATAAGAGATCGCTCATAAAGTAGGAATAATCTATAAATGTTTGCAATGTAAAAATAAAACACATCAATAAAACTTTAATCTAAAAAAGAAAGAGTACCCACAACAAAACCCCACTGCAGTCCACTACAAAAGTTCTTTCAGGCGAACACTGGTGAATTAATCTTAACACAGTGGATAGAGAGAAGGGTCTAGAATTAGGAAGACCTGGATTCAAACCCCACAATTACTATGTGTATGGTCATGGGCAAGTTATTTAACCTCTCAAAGCCTCAGTTTCCTTACATAGAAAATGAGGAGGTTGGGCTAGATAGCCTCTAAGGTCTCTTCAAGCTTTAAATACAGGACCCTATGCAAATCTATATTAAAACGTAAAATCTATATTAAACGCAATTAGAGTTCTTCCTTGGTCATCCATGCTAATAGAAGATATTAATAAAAATATTCATTTAGGATCACTGGATCACCCATCTGCAGCTATAAGGAACAGGATCACTGGATCACCCATCTGCAGCTATAAGGAACAGGATCACTGGATCACCCATCTGCAGCTATAAGGAACCTCAGATATCCTGTAAATCTAAAGGCCTCATTTTACAAATGAGAAAACTGAGGCCCAAAGAAGGTAACAACCAAGGACGCAGGTACAGAGTATTAAAGGCATAACTTGAACCCAGGTCCTCTTAATCTTACTCCAGAGCCACTGTACTAGGCAATGAGAATCCAAAACACCATTTATATTTAGAATGTCTTGTAATTTGCACTATGGAAAATCTGCTGAAATGTTATCAGAATTACCTTTCAACTTTTCCTGTATCATAAATTTAATAATAACTTTAATTCTTTAAGTCTACACTATAAGGTCGTAAGAACAGGTGACAAATCTTCATGACTCATTTGGAGTTTTCTTGGTAAAGATACTAAAGTGGTTTGCCCTTTCCTTCTCTACCTCATTTTACAAATAAGGAAATTGAGGCAAACAGGGCTAAGTGATTTGCCCAGGGTCACACAGCTAGGAAGTGTTTGAGGCCAGATTTGAACTCAGAAAGATGAGTCTTCCTGACTCCAGGTCTGGCACTCTATCCATTGTACCACCATGCTTCCCAGTATGCTGGATGATAACAAGGAGCAAACAACTTGGGACAGAAAATCAGTTACGACTAGTAGATAGGTGACTACTTCAATGCTGACTACCCATCAAAATAACCCAAGAAATATGGCTGCAAAACTGATACTGAAAAACTCTAAGGAAAAGAGAATCTAATCTGTATATTCTCCCTCAAAAAGCTATCCCAATATTTTAGAACACTAACCATTAGTTTTTTCTAACTTATTTAAATTTAAGCCCATTAAAAAAAAAGTTTTCTCCTCCATGGAAAAAAATAGCTCATGATACACCAACAATACATCAAATAATGAATGCCTCAAATAATTCAACTTTTTCAAATAAAATCAAGTTCCTTCAAAATTTTAAACATGCTGTTATTCATAAATAACTTAGTACATTCATAAATAACTTAGATACAAAACAGAAAAGGCATAAATACAAGTAACCAACAGTAGAATATGACTAGTTTTCCCAGTCTTGACATGAATGTTCTAAGTAAAAAACAGTATTAGAAGCCAATTTCTGAAACCAGGCCACTTGGCAACAAATCTATTATTAGAACAAAGAAAAATAGACCAGATAGCTTTATTAACTATAAAGATAACTTTCCTTTTTTAGTAATAACACCAAAAAAAATCCTATTTCAAAGCACTGGACTGTTGATTCAAATTATTAGTTATATTTTGGTCCACAGATTGCATCAGTGGGCACTGACATCAAAAGCTGCTCATCATTTTTTGAAAGATTAAAAGTTAAAGTATCTGCCACTAGTAACCTAATGGTTATCAGTTCATGCTTTAAAAACAAGGATTGGTGGTGGTGGTGGTCTTTGTTGTTGCTGCTGCTTCAGGGAAAATAACTTTTCCAAAAATGGTAAACGTTCTTGTGATGGACAAAACTATAAAATCAATCTGGGATGTGTATTGGGGACAACGGGGGTGGAGATGCTTAAATACCAATCTTGCTTGTATGCCTACACTTAATTCCATTTGTTTTTATTTATTTCTATATTAAAGTTAACATTTCTTCTTCACAGTTCTCTCTACCAAACAGGTATATAGAGATAACTATAGATAATATCTTATTATATCATTATTGTCAACATGCTTCATCCTACTTGTATCCACCATGAGTCTTCTCATTGCATTCTACAGTAGTAGACTGTAAGTCAGAAATAACAGTGTCCTACAAAAAACAAGTATATATCACCATTTGCTGTGCTAATAAGAATGGCTTTGGCAGGCAGGAAGAATCTTGGGATTATTGAAAGAGCTGAACAATTTCCCCATAATGATCCAGCTCATTCGTTTATTCCAATTCGGTTCTAGATGGTTTACCTGCAATACCTGACAGACAGTACTGACAGACTAATCCAATGGACTTCCCGTCCAACTGCATGTCATGATCTAAGCAATATGCATACTTCATTTACTTGGTTTTGGCAGCATGCTTTACTAAGGCAATATGCTTTGAGTGGCCACGACTATACTGAAGAAGCCCAGTAGCATTCTGTGCTTAATACAATCAGCATGTTATTCTGTGAAGAGCAGTATCTGGAAAACTCATTTTCTATAGGCAATCTCTTTTCTAATCTGGATTTTGAATAAGTCACCCTCCATGAAATTGGAAAAAGTATGTCTTCTGGTTATTGCCTTGTCTCATTATGACAAGTATTGCTAAGAGTTATCCTTGTGGTTGCAGTGTGTGAAATACTATTGGTATCTCAGGCCAGATATGAACTTGGGTCTTCCTGTCTCCAGGTTCGGCACTCTATCCACTGTGCCACCTAGCTGAGTAAGAATCACCTTTACAAACATAACTGACAGGCTCTAGTGTTTATTTGCAGACCTATGATGAAGGAGAGCTGATTACCTCCAGAAGCAGGCTATTCCACACTGGGATGGTTCTAACTATTAGGAAGTTCTTCCTCCTAACCAGCCTAAATCTTCCACTTTGCAACAACTACTCATTTGCTCCTAGTTCTAAGGAACCTAGTTTGCTCCTACAAACAAGAACAAATCTATCCTTCTCCCACATGATAATCCTTCAAATACTTAAAGACAGTAAAAACATGGTTTTCTTCAACCTCTTTTCCCCATCCCCAATCTTCTCTAAGTTAGACATTCCAAGTCGGGGGAAAAAACGCTAGATGGAAGAGTCAAAGATTCTGGCCAAAAGGACAACAATCAAAAAGATGAAATAAAAAATAAATTACAGCAGGATAACTCTCACAGGGAAAAAATAACACCCTAAACAGCAAAACTGTACTATCAACTCCAAATTCTGCCTGCTCCATAGCTTGGGACAGGGCCCTTGTAGGCTTCTTGTAACTGGTAGTTACAGCAACTAGTGACTTAAAGAAAGTTTGAATTTAGGATCATAGCATCCTAGATTTTGAGCTGGAAGAGACCTCAGAGTTCTTCAGTCCTAACCCTACTATTGTACAGATCAGGAAATTAGAGTTAAGAAAGGTTAAGTGACTTGACTAGGGTCACAGTTATTAAAGAGTCTGAGGTAGGATTTGAATTCAGATTTTTCTAACTCCAAATCCAGCATCCTATCTTCTGCATCATCTTGCATGTAGGTCAATCACCATGCTCTCTCATTGATCACAAGTATTTTTTCGTTGTTTTCATTTTTCATTGTGTTAGGACTTTTCATTTGCTTGGTCATTTTGTGTTTCTGCTATGCCTCTCATATTTTGCTTCCCCATGGGGGCTTAATTCTTGAACCTTCCTTTCTTAAAATAATTCTGGAGGGATATTTCTCCTAAAGTGTTTGGGTAAGACTATTTGTGATTTTTTCCTTGCAGTTACTCTTAAACTTTCTAGTATTCAGGATACTGTACAGTACTGAGGGCAATGTAGCCACCACTTTAAGAAAGGAGTCCTAGGTGGGAATGCTTGACAGTTTAGTTCGAGAAAGAACCTCAGTGTCTGGTACCTTATCCTGCCAGATGATTTTCAGAATCTTCCTAAGACAATTCAAATGGAAGCAATTCGGTTTCCTGGCATGGCACTGGCAGACTGTCCAGGTTTCACAGGCATACAACAATGAGGTCAGCGCAATGGCTCTATAGAGCTTCAGTTTCATAATCAGTCTAATACATCTTCTCTCCCACACTTTCCTTTGGAGCCTCCCAAACACTGAGCTGGCTCTGGCAATGTGTGCGTCAACCTCATTATCGATGTTTACATCCCTGGAAAGTACACTACTAAGGTAAGTGAACTTATCCACAGCATTCAAAACTTCTCCATTTGCTGCAACCGATGGTTCCATGTATGGATGGTGTGGTGGTGGCTGATGGAGCACCTATGTTTTCTTGGTGTTAACTGTTAACTATGCAATCAAACTCTACTGCACAAGGAGCAATTCCAATGGGCTGGCCAAGCTGTTCAAATGCATTGCCAAAAAGACTATTTCATGGAGAACTCTCCCAGGTCAAGTGCTAACATGGTGGTCAGAAAAAGCAATATAAGGACACTCTCAAGGTCTCTCTTTAAGAACTCGGGAATTGACGGCATGATATGGTAGACACTGCTAAAGGTCTGCCCACCATGGCGTGCCCGCATGAGAGAAGGCGCTGTGCTCTATAAGCAAAGCAGAATTGAAGCGGCTCAAAAGAAATGCAAGATGTGCAAATTTAGAGAAGCCACCCCAAATGTTCACATGGATTATTTGCCCAAGTGTGATAGAGCATTTTGAGTTCGTACTGGTCTGATCAGCCACAGTCAGACACAATGTAACTTGACTCTAGCATAGTGTTGTTATTTTAGTCCTCTTTGAGAACAAAGGACAACAACCAACCAACCAACCAACCTAGGTGCTACGCAGTCTAAGACTGGTAAAATAAAAGAGGTATAGCAGGTTATGAAGAGCTTTGAATGCCAAATAGAGGATATTACATTTAATCCTGAAGTTGATAAGGATAGCAATAATAAACTAGAGTTTACTGAATTAGGAAGGGCCATGGTCAGATGTGTACCTTAGGAAGCACAATTTGACAACTAAGTGGAGGATGAACTGAAGTGGAGAAAGAATTGAGCCAGGAAGGTCAACCAACAGGCTACTACAACAGTCCATGCGTGATAAGGGTGATAAAGGCCCACACCAGAGAGGAGAGAAAAGCATACGGAGGAAAGATGTTTTGAAAGAAAAACTAATAGGCCTTGACAACAGACTGATGGGAGGCGCCAGGAGAAAGGGACAGAGGGCGAGAGAAAAGAGAACATAGTAGTACTCCTGACAGTAATATGGAAGTCAAGATTAGCTGGTTTAAGGGGAAAGTAATGAGTTCAGTTGTGGACATGTTAAGTTTCAGATATCTATGGAACATTCAGTTTCAGATGTCCAAGAGGCAGTTGGAGATGTCAGGCTGGAGGTCAGGGGAAAGGTTAGGGCTAGACAAACAGATGTGGGAATCACCTGCACAGAGACTGTGCTGATTTCAACACTGCGCTATGATGTTAATACTGGGCAAATTTCTTGTTTTCTTAAATCATGGCATCATTTTTAGCTTTCTTATGCCCTTTGTGGAGCTCAGTTCTTAGATTCTGTCTTCATTTCACATCAGTTGTTTATGACATTGGATCTCACTTCTTATTTTAATTATTCTAAATAAAAGAATGAAGACCTTGTGATATATGTTACGTCACAGAAAAATGGTGATGGATTAAATCATGCAATAGAACTAAATGGGTTTACTACAAATTTATTTTATCTAATTTCGGCATAATCATTTTACTCCTCTGTGATTCTTTATTCCAGGCTCCATAATAACTACTGCAAACCCTGGGCAAATTACTTAACTTCTGTCTGCTTCAGTTTCCTCAAGTACAAAATAGGGATAATAAAAATGTCTAAAAAAAAAATGTCTATCTTCCAGGGCTGTGACAACTAAATGAGGTTATCTGTAAAAATCTTAGTACAATGCCTGGCACATAGTAGGCACTGATTAAGTCCTTCCTTCCTTCTTTCCTTCCAAGGCATGTAATAGATAAGATCTTGGACTTGGAGTTAAGACAATTTCAATTCGAATCTATGTCAGCTACTTCCTGGGTTACCCTGTGCAAGTCATTTAACATCCCTAGGCCTCAGTTTCCTCATATGTAAAATAAGGAAACTGGATGTGAAGGCCTATAAGTTCCTTTTAGCTCTAAATCTATCATCTTTCTCTATGAAACA
>JAQQSZ010018101.1:0-10650 GCA_028646595.1 Phalanger gymnotis | reverse complement strand
AAAGCCAAACTCTTCAAGGGCACTTGTTGAACTAAGTGCTAAGGAGACAATTTTTGCCTTACGACACAAATGGCTTATTGGCAGTTCCTTCAATACGACACTCCATCTCTCACCTTTTTGCGTTTGTGCTGGCTGGTACCAATACCCTCACCTCTCCCTTCTACCTTCTCTGGCTTGCTCCAAGATTCAGGTCAAATCCTGCCTTTCTATTTACTCTGCATATATCTTCCATGTGTACTTACCTATTTACAATTTGTCTCTCTCATTAGACTGTGAGCTCCTTGAGGGCAGGGGCTGTTTTTGCCTTTCTTTGTATACTCAGTGCTTAGCATAGTGCCTGCCATGTAGCAAATAATTAATTAATGCTCGTTGACCAGCTGATTAGCCAGTCTAAAAGAATACTTCAACACCAACTTGAGAAGTGGAATGCCCTAGGACTCTGTCCTTGAATCTGTGCTGTTTAGTGCTTCTCACTGAGTTGAATAAAGGCATAAATGCTTATATTTGTAGATGACCCAAAGTCGAGAGGAGTGGCTAACTTGTTGGGTGACAAAGTTAGGATTCAAAAAGACCCTGACAATTAGATCACTGGGTTGAATCTGTATAACAGGAGTGATCCCTGGAGTTGAATGTGGTCCTTGACCTCTTGCTGAGGGATATGTACTATGTTTTGCTGAAGTGTTACAAGGAGCAGTTAGGTGGTACAGTGGATGGAGTACTGGGCCTAGAGTCAGGAAGTCCTGAGTTCAAGTCCAGCTTCAGACACTTACTAGCTGTGTCACCCTGAGCAAATCACTTAATCTCTGTTTGTCTCAATTTCCTCATCTATAAAATGGGGATAATAATACCTCCTATCTCCCAAGGATGTTGTGAGGATTAAATGATACAACCCAATGCCTGGCACATAGTAAATGTTGTATAAATGTTAGCTATTATTATTAAGCCTTTGGCTATCTTCTTCTCTCTTTGGGTTTCTTCCTTGAGGACAGGTCTGTAAACAGCAATCCTGAGAAATTAGTGTTTTCAGTTTTGGAGATAACCTCACAAGTTTGAGAGTCCCTGGGATCCAGAGTCCTCCAAAGGTGTGCAGTGAAAGCTGATCTTACAACAACACCCTTCCCGCCCTCAGCAGGATGCTGCACCTGAAAAGACTAAAAAGTCCAAGTCATGACCTTGTTGGCCAAGAGATCTGGACCTTCTAAGATGATCAGACAGTATAAGGCAGAGGTGAATGTGAAATGTCAATTTAGAAGTCTCGCAATCTTTTTTAATGTTGAGATTAGTTTTGAGATTAAAGATATGTCCTTTCAGCTGGAATTTTTGAAAAAAAATTCTCTTAAAATAATTATTTTATTGTCATTTTTGAATTTTTATTTATTTGCTTCTTTTTACACTGGAATTAATTCCTTTCTAAGTTAGGATTTGATATATACCTTCCTACAAGAAGTTTTACCCTTTTCATCTCATTGCAAAATATTTCTAAATTTTTATTTTGTAAAATTTTCCTTTTTGATTTTAATTTTTTTCCTTTTTTATCTTTTCTTGACTGAAAGTATTTTATTTCTAGAGCAGCACTCTCTTGCCATTGAGAGTCCATAGGAGCACATATGGAGGCTCCCTGATCTTTCTTCTCCAGGAGATTGGCTTGTGCTGCTCCATTAGAATGTCAATTCACAAGTATCCTCACTAGATGGGGACTAAGAAGTCCTTACTGGACTCACAACTCTATAAATCCAGTCTCAGTCTCCATCCTGATCCCCAGGCCCACATCATAAAATTCCTATCTGCTTGTCAGACATTTCAAATTAATTTTGAATTTAATTTCAAATCAATTAGATTTCAAAATAACCTCAGAGGAATCTCAAACTTAACACATCCAAAATAAAACTCATTCTTCTCTACACTCTCCTCCCTTTTTCCAAACTTCTTTATTTCTTTTGAGGGCACTACCATTCTCCTGGTAAACTTTGCAACTCTTGGGCCAGAAACCCTGAGGATATTCCTCTCCCAGGTCAATTTTTTTTTTCTTTTCTAAAGAGTCCATTCTCTGCCTCATTTCTTATTAAGCTTACTCACTGCATGGGCGTTGCCTCAGTCAAACTGAGACTTATTAAAGACCATAGTTTAAAAGGTCAAAGTCTCCCAATGCATCTGATTCATCTCCAGTCACCTTGATCTATATCTGGCCACTAGACCCAGGTGGCTCTGAAGGTGAAAGTGAGGCTGGTGATTTTGCACAGCCCTCCCTCACTTATATTCAGTTCACTTGCAAATCATGACATCACCTTCCTGATGTCATAGGCCTCTTTGAGAATGAAGGACAAACAGCAAGCAAGCAAAGCAATTTTGATGTTATGCTTGACTCTTCATTCTCTACTCTTTCCCCATCTATACAGTCAGTTGCCAAATCATGTTGTTTTGATCTTTGCATCTCTCAGATATTTCCCCTGCTTTCCACTCAAATGCCCTATTTCAAGTCTTTATCGCTTTTCCTTTGGACTATTGCAATAGCCTTCTCTCTAGTCTCCCTGCTTCACCTCTCGCTACTCTAATACATCTTTCACGTGGCTGCCAAAGTGATGTAGGCCTGGCCATGTCACCTGCCTACTCAATGAACTCCGGTGATTCTATCTTACCTTCAGGATCTAATATAAATTCCTAATATAAATAGAAAACTCTTCACCTAGACTTTTTCTATCTTTCCAGTCATTTACACATCACTACCCTCTGTGCTTTCTACAATCCAGTCAACACTGGTCTATTTGCAGTTCTTTCCCATACATGCCATCCCACTCCAGTCCCTGGGCGTTTGTCCTGGCTGTGCCCCACATGTAGAATGCTCTCCCTCATCTATCCTGCCTCCTGGTATCCCAGGTTTCCTTCTAGATTCAGCTCAAGTGATGCCTACTACAGGAGGCCTTTCCTCATCCTCAAAGCTAATAGAACTTTCCCTCCAAAGTTTCATTGCATTTGGTTTGTATAGATCTTATATATACCTATCTAGGGGACATGTCACTTTCATTAGAATGTAAATTCCTTGAGGTGAGGCCATCTCCAGCATTTTAGCACAGTGCACAATGTACTGTGTACATTTAGTACATCTTTTTTGTTGTTGTTGTTGTTGTTGTTGTTTAGTTGTTTTCAGTTGTGTCTGACTCTTTGGGACCCCATTTGGGGTTTTTTTGGCAAAGATATTAGAGTGGTTTGCCATCTCCTTTGTCAACCTGAAAGTTTGGTTAAAGGAGGCAAACAGGCTAGAAGATACGTACATTCATCTTGTTTGTTCCCTTAAAGCTAGCAGCATACATACATGTGTGTGCAACAGCACAATAAGGAGTCCAAAGTCCTAGCAGGAAATCAGAAAAGGCATTTGTTCTTTCTTTCTCATGAGAAAGGACATCACCCAGCAGTAGAGGGTCAGTACTTATAACCCTAACACAAGCCCCCTCCCGCCCACTCTCCCTTCTTCCCATTGGCTGGGATTCAGGGTGCACAGTTTAAACATGAAAAAACTCTGCCTACAGACAAGGAACCAGGCAACCCCTGACTGTCATGCCAAGGACTTTTGCCTGGAGACAAAGAACCAGGAAGCCCCTGACTCGGAAAACAAAAACAGGACATTTATGGTTAAACTTAGAGAATTACAGTTACAGAGGGGTCTTTGGCATTTGAGAGGGCCACTACTAATTAATTATCCGCTAGCATAATTAATAAAATTATTAATTACCCAGAAACTATATCTCTCTAACTTTTTATAAGTCATAGCCTGGATTGAACAGAGGCTGGATTTGAGCTTGGGTCTTTCTGACTTCAGGCCTGACACATATCGATTGACGTGCACACACTGAAGCACTTCCCATGGAGATAATTCTGCATCCTGGTGCCCTGGGGTGGTTGATGAGATTGGTGACCTGTGATAAAGATGATTAATCACTGAGGCAGAAAGAGTGTGTTCCACTCCATAGACTTTAATAAGAATAATCTAACCTTTTTTCTTTCTTCCAATCTTTTGAGCATGTCAGAATACCTAGAGGATTCTCTCATACTCTTGGTTTGGAGAGTTGGGGATCTCTCTCCTCTTCCCCTCTCAGCAGGGATGGTAGCTTCTTATATATGACTCTGAGAACATGTGCTTGTCTAGGTGAAACTAAGACTATATACCAAGGCTCCTTCCAACCATGAGATTTTGTGATTCTATGACCTTCAGTAAATGTCTAATGGCAGGCTAAAGATTTGAAATTCAAAAACTTCATCTATGTACTCAAAATAAAATTGGAAATGACAAAAGAAAGTCTAGAACCACGCTGTTCCCCCCAAAGAGACCTACAGTTTGAGTGTTTTAACCTCACGTTGCTGAACAAGGTAGTAACCAGAAATCTTAGCAATATCAATGTATGGAGTATCTGGTATGCCTGTATCGTGTTACCTGGATGCCGCTACAGACTTTCCCCCATACTTGCTGATGGCTGGTCAAGAGCTATGTTTGCCTGTTGGCTTGTGTTTTGTAGTTTCAGAGGATGGAGGAGATATAGAGACTCACAACTAGCCTGAAAATGCTGACCCCTACCTTTGGAATATGTGTCATGTGGGCCAAGTGCTGTTATATTTTTTCTTTTTGTCAGGTAGTTTTTTCTCTTTAGTGTAAAATCAGTCTAAGTTCCTCTTTAGGGTCAATAAACAGTAAACAAAACTTTTTAATGATCAGTGTGTGGTAGGAAATGTGCTTATCACTCGGGATAAAATAAAGGTCCCCTCCCCACCCCCCCAAAAAAATCCCACCAAACACAGGTTCTGCTTTCAAGGAACTCACAAATGTTTGTGACAGCATAGAAACAGCTATGTGCAAGCAAGATATGTACAGAGATAATCAATAGAGAGAAAGCACCAGCAATTAAGGGAGATCAGGAAAGGCTTCTGGTAGAGAATGGGCTTTTAGTTGGAACTTGAAGGAAGACCGGGAGACTTGGAGATAAGGAGAGAGTGAATTCCAGACAAGAGGGACAGTCAGTGGAAATGGTCAGAGTTGGGAGTGCCTTAGGGAATGTATTACAAAAATAACTTTAGAACAATGCTTTAAGTTCTTGGAACCACCTGGATGAGAAAACCTTATCAATCTTTCTTCTACTATCAATTCTCGAACAATGTCCTATCTTTTTTATGTAATCCTTATCAAGGCCTGACCAGTTACTGAAGGGTGGGCCAAACCAGTCCAGGAAAGACTTCTTCCAGAAGTGATTAAGATAATTATCTTATTAAGGGAAGGAAGAAATCTTTGATTAATTCAGTTAACACAAGTATTTTGTGTTCACCTTTGGGCTGAAAGAGGAATTTATTCATTTTTCTTTTTTTTTAGACATATTTCCACATTAGTCATGTTGTGAAGAAAGAATCAGAACAAAAGGGAAAAACCATGAAAACTGTATTTCCCTCCATCCTATTTCCCTGCCGGGTTTATTCTATTCTCTGTCCTTTCACCCGGTCCCTCCTCAAAAGTGTTTTACTTCTGACTACGCCCTCCCCCACTCTGCCCCTCCCTTCTATCACCATCCCCTTCTGAAAGGAGAATTTCTAAGGAAAGAATAAAGAGAAGTAGAACAGTTTTAGGAAAATGATTCCCCAGGGTGTGTAGAGAGTTAAGTAACTTGCTTTGTGAACAACAGTGATGAAGAATAACACTCATTGAAACTTCACCTGAACTCTGTAACTATGGTTAATATGGGTGCAGTCTCCATACCTTTGCCAATATGTTTTTCTCAGTGTCGACCCACATGGAAGTTTGGTGAGTTTCGTGGTAGTGCATGATGGAATGGTGGCTTTTATTTTCTGTCTTCAGAGCATATGAAAGTATTCTCTGATTATTTCCTGTTGGCTTACCACAAGGTGATAAAAAGCGTGTTAATTGGCTGCTGAGCCAGAACTGAGTGTGCACACAAAATGCACAAGGAGATGGGAGCTTGTTCTCTTTCCTGTCTTCTTTCAAAGGAGGAGGAAGAGGGGCAGCTAGGAGGCGAAGTGAGTAGAGCACCAGCTCTGGAGTCAGGAGGACCTGAGTTCAAATCTGACCTCAGACACTTGACACACTTACTATAGCTGTGTGACCTTGGGCAAGTCACTTAACCCTAATTGTCCTGCCTTTCCCCCTCCAAAAAACAAAACAAACAAGCAAAGGAGGAGGAAGAACTTCTGTAAGACTTTGGGGGGAGGGGAGAGACAGAGGGAGGGAGAAGAAGAGAGACAGACACACAGATAGAGAGAAAGAGACAGACAGAGAGAGGCAGTACTAGCTACACAGACTTCTATGTGGCTATAAATGCATGGCCCTCCTGTATTATCTGTCCCTGATGTATTCATTCCTTCCTGACTTAGACTTCATGAGTTTTGAAAGGTCAGAAGTACCAGACAAGGCCAAGCAACAAAAGCCTATAATAGAGTCTTCTGCAGCAGCAGCCAAGGCAAGTGGGGATCAACCTGCTTGATTTTTTCAGTGAACTGATCCAATGTTGTACCCCACCTAGAAGTGAAGCTGGGAAAATGCTAGTGTTGTAAAAAGGCTACTCTGTACTCTGCATTTTAGGCACAAGTCTGCCAGAAGTGCTTATTAACTTGTGATTTTTTTTTAATATGGTACATTTTATGTTTTAATTTTAAAATTTGTATTTATTTATTTATTTTTAGTTTTCAACATTCACTTCCATAAGATTTTGAGTTCCAAATTTTCTCCCCATCTCTCCTCTCTCCCCATCCCAAGACGGGGTACAATCTGATATAGGCTCTACATATACATTCATGTTAAACCTATTTTCACATTAATCGTGTTGTAAAGAAGAATTAGAATTGTTGACCTGAAAGTTTGGTTAAAGGAGGCAAACAAGCTAGGTAATATGTAAATTCATATTGTTTATTCCCTTAAAACTAGCAGCATACATACATGTATGGGGCCAGACAAAATCTGACTGCCTGAACAGAAGAATGAAAAAGTTTAAATACATTTGTAGAACACTCACAACTCACAAGTCTGTGTTACTCAATTTTATGATCCCCATGTATGTTTAACCATGATTCAAGAAAGGATTTTCTAAATTGAATAGGTTGTAAATACAATAAGACAAAGGATCCATCAAAACTACAACCCAGGGTTTCTGTGTTTAATTTACCATTAACATTGCCATAACATAGTATATGCGTGTCCTTAAGGCAAAATAGGCTGCTTAGCACTTAATTTAAGGGTGCACTTGAGGAGTTTGGCTTTTGTTTACCTTGAAAGTACTTTCAGCTGTTAAGTGCTAAGCCCCAGGCCCAAAGCCCTATCAGGTGTGAAACCTGTGTGGGTGTAGATTGATGACTTAAGAGGGGCCAATTCGGGAACCAATTGGTCTCTGGTCGTTGAGGCGGGGCTTGAGAAAGCCAGAGGCTTGGCTTCGAGGAAAGGCAAGCTAACAGAAAACTACAGCTTAAGCCAAAGCAGAGCCAACCCTGTGTGTGGACCCAGGAGTGTGAGCAAGGACTTGAGGCCAGTGAATATGATTTATGACATCTTGTTTTTCTGTGGCCTCCTGGCTACTCTTGTGAGGCAGGCTTATTGGGCCTGGAGGCTTGTGATCACAATATTGGAATGGGGAAGTTGGTTCGTGAATCTGTCACAGTGGGCCCTAAATAAACATTTTGATGCCTTCTACTTAGAGATTCTATATACCTTGCGATTTTGAACCATTCAAATATATATATGATCCTTTTTGAGATCATAAATTCGGACTTCCTACTACAATATGCCCATAAAAGAAGAAGTCACATTATTAAAGATAGTGTCTTGGGTTAAGGGTCTCATCCTTAATGGCCATAGACAGAGGAAAGAATGCTCTTGCCTCAACCTCATCTGGGCTTGTTGACATAGGAAGAGGTAGGTATTCTGAGTAAACTCAAAGAACAAATAGGCTTAGGTCCAGGCTCTTCTTCTGGCTGATTGTTAGTTCAGGCTCTGGCCCTTGTTGAAGTTACTAAACTGATGTTAAATGATTATCAGAACCAATGGGAGAAACCATGAGAAAGAAGAAACAGCAAAAAAAAAAGATAGAGAACAAATAATATTCTTCCATCTGCATTCAGACTCCATAGTTCTTTTTCTGGATGTGGAGAGCATTTTCCATCATGAGTCTTTTAGAGTTCTCTTAGATCCAGCTTGTAATTATTTTAACCTAAGTATTCCTGCTTAGAGAGAAAAACGTCCAAGTGGACAGTCTCCTCATGCTCTTATACGTCTCTCTAATGTGTCATTTTGAACTCACAGTTATTAGGATTGTTGAACAAAGAACATTTCACAGCCAAGACTGAGCAAAGGTCCAGACTGTAGGTAGCAATAAACAGTGTGCTTCATCAAACAGTACAAGTCACTTAAAATTTCAGCATGCCTTTAATATAAAATTTAATTCAACTCCCCAATTATATGTGAAAATAATTAACATCTTTAAAAAAAATTTTCAGTTCCAAACTCTCTCCCTCTGCTTTCCCCTCTGTTTGCCCTTCCTTATTGAGAAGGCAAGCATCAGCATGCTTTTAGAGAAATACTGAATTCCTCTTTGACCACCCCTCTAAGGCAGAAGTTCTTAATCTTTTTTTGTGTGTTCTGGACTCCTTTGGCAGTCTGGTGAAACTAATGGACTGTTTCTCAGAAGAATGTTTTTAAGTGTGTGAAAGATGACCAAGAAAATCAATAAAATTGAAATGCAGTTATCAAAATATTTAAAAGACAAAACCAAGTTCACGATCCTCAGATTAAGAACCCCTGCTTTTAAGAGTTCCCTTTCCGGCTCAAAAGATTCTTCTTTTAACTGAAGGAATCGAAGATAATTCTGATAATTACCCCAATCCCTGAAGGGCACAGAGAAAGAGGGAACTATTCTTAGGTGGATCAATCTGGGGCCTCTTTCCCTTGTGGTCACTGTCCTAATTACTTTAGGAAGTAATGCTTTCCTGGACTGATCTGGAGAGAGGTGAGCAAGGCTCTATTTTAGAACTGATAATCAAAGAGGACTAAGAAGGACTTCTCTTTCAGATTTGGGTAATGTAAAAACGGTTTCTTAATATTTCTAAAAGGGAGGAGGAATCAGTCACCTCTCAGACTAGTTCCCACTTTCAGTTTGAATCTACTCTCCTCAAGGACTCAGGGGATAGAGGACATTGGGATCCCAGCTTCGGACATTTTTGTATTTTGGTTCTTAGTCAATAACCTGTTTCAAAGCTATTTAAGTTCAGCTAACTGACTGAAATCAACTGATAATCAATGGGAAAGCACCCTTACTCTGGGGACCTGACCTGTTAATTTGAATGGGGGTCAGGAGAGTGACTCCAGAATTGACAGGTGCCATATGTCTCATTGTTGAATTTTGTCTTTGTCAGAAATTTGACAAGTTGTGAGTGAAAATAGCTTGTGTCAGACCGAGGTTTCTAAAGGCAGGATGGATTTCTCTTTTTGGATTTTCTCTCTAAGCAAAAATGCTTTGAATTAGTTAATACAAATTGTCTCTTGCAGGCTTGTGCCTAAAATGTAGAGTGTATATCTTTGACATGAGTGACTGCTGTCTCCTTTACCCCTGCAGAGAACTTTCTCTGTGCAAGCATGAGAAACTAGGGAGTGATTAAGTCCAGATGACCCAACAGCACAGCCTTGGCCCAGACAGCAAAATGGTACTGTGACTCATTTTAACCAGAAGGGCAGTTTAGTTCAGGCTTTTCAAAGTATATCTGAAAATCAATGAATTAAAAACAAAAGATTCTTTTAGTTTGCTTCAGCCTCCCGACAGGACCTGGCACTTTGGGTTTGAATTCTGGTCCTTTCTGTATCTTTATATATCAATTATCATCATTTAGTCATTTTTAGTTGTGTCCAATTCTTCGTGATCCCATTTGGGGTTTTCTTAGCAAAGATACTGGAGTGGTTTGCCATTTCCTTCTCCAGTCTGTTTTACAGATGAGGAAACTGAGGGGAGCAGGGTTAAGTGCCTTAGGCTGGATCACACAGCTATTAAGTGTCTCGGGCCAAATTTGAACTCAGGAAGACTCATCTTCCTGACTTCAGGCCACTGCGCCACCTACCTGCCCCAGTAGGTATATCAATACCAATACCTAAACATGATTTCTCCTTGCTGCAGTGCCCCAACTCACAAATAAAGCAATAAATACAAAAATCAACAACGGCTAGTTAGATCACATTATCTAGCCTACAAAATACATTCAAACTACTTAAACAGAAATAAGGAAACTAACTTTACAGAACAGCGTAAGCTTTGGAATCAGATGCTGCCCTACTCAGGCAGAGAGAAGGGGGACGAAAGGTGAACCGATAGGTGAAACTGGCTGATGAAGAAGGGGGCTACTAGAGCCTTCTGGGCTTCGGTAATAGCCCCAAAGGTGCTGGGGATCTGGTAGTGGCCCGACAGCTTGCTGTGTGTCAATGCTCAGTCCTCCAGTGTCTAGACTACCCCTCGGACCTCTATTTCATCTCTTTGCTCTCTGGAATCCTGGTGCCCCGGCCATGTTTAACCACTCCATGTGACTAAGGTAGCCCTCGGTTCAAAACTTCCAGTGAGAAAGAACACCTGCAGGAGAAGTAACATGAGAGAACAGTGTCTTTCTTTTTCTTTCTTCCTTTTTTTT
>JAQQSZ010018100.1:0-10650 GCA_028646595.1 Phalanger gymnotis | reverse complement strand
CAAAAAAAGAGCCTAGATATCATCTTTCAAGAAATGATCAAGGAGAACTGCCCTGATGTTCTAAAGCCACAGGGCAAAACAGAAATTGAAAGAATCCACAAATCACCTCCTCAAAGAGATCCCCAAAAGAAATCTCCTAGAAATATTGTTGCCAAATTCCAGAGCTCCCAGGTCAAGGAGAAAATACTGCAAGCAGCCAGAAAGAAACAATTTGAGTATTGTGGAAACACAATCAGAATAACCCAAGATCTAGCAGCTTCTACAATTAAGAGATAAAAGGGCTTGGAATACGATATTCTGGAGGTCAATGGAGGTAGGATTAAAACCAAGAATCACCTACCCAGCAAAACTGAATATCATGCTCCAAGGCAAAATATGGATTTTCAATAAAATAGAGGACTTTCAAGCTTTCTCAGTGAAAAGACCAGAGCTGAATAGAAAATTTGACTTTCAAACACAAGAATCAAGAGAAGCATGAAAAAGTAATCAAGAAAAAGGAACAATGTTATAACATGGTATGAGCCAAAAGCAAAGCTCATGATGGTATGGCAGGATTTAAGCTCTGAGGTATTAATTATGCTATTGCCAAGCATCATTGGTTGAAACAGGGTTATATGCGATACTTCTGGGTAGTGGAGTCTGCAAAAGGTCCCTGTTCATAAGTGCAGTTCTAATTGTATAAGTAATTATTTGACAGTTTCTTCCTCTTCCTTCCCTCCCCCCAACTGATTGAGAAGTGACTAGGAGATAAAAAGAAGATTAATAATGGCCCCCAAAGGACAGAGATAGGAATGGGGGCAGGGAACTAGCACCTACAGCAGACATAATTTCCAATGAGTCAGGGAGTCAGAGCAACACCAATCAAGATGGTGAAAAAGCAGAGTAATAACATGGTTGATCCAACTCTGATCATCCTTTTTCTGGTCCCAACTAGTAACAAAAGATATTATTTAGGAATCTAGGGGGTCAGATGGAAGGGAACTCTGCATTCTCTGTGGGTTTTTGTGCCTTTATTATAGAAATAAACTGCTCTCTTTTTTTGAGGCCTCGTGAAGCCAAACGCTTGTGAAGGAAATTGGTGGCCATCACTGCAGGCAGAGAGAGTGTTTCCACAATCTGGCTAGCAGCTTTTGTGAGGGGGTCCAGATCTACCCACAGCCAGCACCCAGAAAGCTGCCAGACAGCCAGAAAGCCCAGGTTCTTTTGATCTGCCTTAATAAGGAGAGCAAGGTGAAGGGGCTGGCAAGCTTACTTTAATTCAGCACACAAATATCATTCACTTAGTTCAGGGGAAAAAGCCAGCACCCTGAATTTCAGAGCAAAATACAAGCAAATTACAAACATCAACAGACAGACCTTGTCTGATTCAAATCCCAATACATAGTTACCAGAGTTCAACAAAGTCTCAGCATCTGGGTTTACAAGCTGGAGGGCTCCTTAGCTACAGCTGCCTGGATACTCAACATCAACAGCATCTCAAAAGCCCTTAAGCAAATTACAAACAGACAGACCCAATGCAATTCAAATCATAATACATAGTTACCAGTACCGACATCTGGGTTTCAAAGCTGGGGGGCGCAGTTTGCAGCTTGCCCAGAGTCTCAACACTCCTTCCATGAGTGTGCCCCAAAAATCAAATGCCAAGGTCTCCCCAGTTATATCCAGTTTTGGAGCCCTGAAGGCTTTGACCTCACCCAGGCTGGGTCTGGGAAAGTTCTCCATCCCCAGGATCACATCATATACAAATCAATGATTCCTACTTGTCTCGGTGCTGAGAAATACTCCGAGACAAAAAGACCCCACTTTATCTGCCCCATTCAAACAAAGGCCAGAATCATTAAAGGCACTTAAGAGAAGAAAAGCAAAATGTCCCACCTTAATTACTGTTACATAATAATGTTAATGTTACACCTAATAGGGGTTTGGGCCTGGGGCTTAGCACTTAGCAAGATTCAATGAAATAGCTGAACTACTCAAAGCAAACAAAAACCAAACTCTTCAAGGGCACCTGTTGAACCAAGTGCCAAGGAGCCCATTTTGCTTCCCAACACAGAGAGGAACCACAGTTTCCAAGTTACACCTCTTGAGGACTATAAGCCTAATAAATTCAAATTCTATCATATCATATCAGAAGGAAATTTCTAACTCAAAGGTTAAATCTGTGTGGTTATTTCTTAACATATCTGACTACTACTAGAATTCTCTTCTCTCACTTTGGTTCCCTTAACATGGTATCTGATGATGGTTTTGCTCAGGGTCCATGAGAACAGTGGCTGCTGTAGCGTACAAACAGGAAGGCAATGCAGTATGGTAGAAAGATCGCTTGTGACCTGGGACAATTTATTAATTGTGCCTCAGTCTCCTCATCTGCAGAATGAATGGATTGGAATCAGTGGCTTCTTTGGACCCTTCCAGTTTGAGATCAATCATTGTTTGTCCTTTGTGCTCAGAGAGGACCAAAATGACATCATGATGCTGGGATGAAGGTACAGTGTGTTTGGCTGTGTCTGATCCTACCAGTGTGGGCTTGGAAGGCTTTACCACATCAGGCACAAATAGTGTGTATGACCTTTTGGGATGGAGATGTCTCTAAATTTGTGCACCTCACATTTCTTTTGAATCACTTCAGTTCTGTTTTGCTCATAGAGCACAGAGCCTTCTTTGATGCAGCACACCATGCTGAGAGGTCCTATGCTAGTGACTCCCATGTTTCACAATCAAACAGAGTCCTTGTATCTGACCACAGTAAAATGGTAGGGGTGATGCATTGTAATTCTTAAATAAATTAGATTTAAGTGAGGCAAAGTTGCTACAACTTGTCAGCCTCACTCCCCCAGAGTCATCGGAACCCAGTGGTAGGACAAAAGTCAAGATGACGGGATGCAGTGGATGACCTTGGCATCTTCAATGTCTGGCCCTGCCTTCATGGCCCATTGAAACAAAATGTCCATGTCCACAAATCCTTCTGGGGAAGTCCTCATATGCTTGGGATAGACACCTGCCTAAATCACTGACAGGTTTGAGGCCTTTTGGTTACCCTTAACCTGCTTTAGCCCATCTGCTGAGCCAGGTTTAACAGACTGTTGTCCCTGTGCATCTGTGTGGTCACAGCTTCTAGGAGCCATAGATGAGAGCTGGGAGGCAGATGATCACAAAAGGTGGCTGAGTAGGTCTGAAAAGAGCTCAGCAGCTGTCACAGCAGAGGTATTAGTCTTCTCTGAATCTATGTTCCCGTGGACTAAAATAAAAGAGGTGGCAAATGGTCTGGTCCAGGGGTGGGGAACCTGTGGCCTTGAGGCCACCACATGCGTTCCTCTAAGTCCTCAAGTGAGGCCCCTGGATTCCATCAAAGGGCTGCACTTGGGGCCATAGAGGACCACACGTGGTCTTGAGGCTGCGAGTTCCCCACCCCTGGCTCTGGTCTGTGGATTACCCAGTCCTTTGTTGTTCCTCCTCACATTGTTCCTCTGAGAGAGGGGTCATGAAACTCAATGTAGTTAGAGGCGAAAGGGCAGCAGACCTGGGATCAGATCTAATTCTGATTCTTGCTAGCTGGATCACCACAGGTAAATCATTCTTCTCATATAATCAACTCAAGTCAGCAAACATCTCTTTTTTTAAAAAAACATATTTTTATTTAATTCATTAAATATTTCTTGATTACATGTAAAATAAAAAAAAACAAGCATTTCTTAATAGTCTGTAATAGGCAAGACACTGTGCTAGGTCCATAGGCTACAAATTCAAGGCTGCAAACATTACTTGACCTCGAGAAACTCATATTCTATTTGGAAGAAATAGAGAACCCAGAGATAAGTAAATGCACAGTATACACCAAATAAATTCAAAGTGATTGGGGCAGGGCAGAATCAGGAAAAGCCTTCAGTAGACCTTTTATGGGAGGCAGAACTAGAAATGAGTCTTACAAAAAGGAGTTTCTTCATCAGTAAAACACAGATAACAATATTTTTTTCCTAACCATCTTGTTATAAAGTATTTAGTAAACTGCAAACTACTACAAAGTACCAGCATTCCTTTATCCAAAGCTGGGCAGAGAAAGAAACTTAGCCTTACAATAGTAACAATAGCATAATGTTAGTAACAATAATAATAATAACCAGCATGGATGATGATGATGGTGATGATGATGATGACGCTGACAATAATTCTGACAACGAGGCCAATGATGACGCCACCACCAACGACGACGATGATGATGATGACGATGATGATGATGAAGAAGAGGATGATGATAATGATAATTAGCATTTGGAAAGCATATGGATAGAATGGTGGACCTGGAGTCAGGAAGACTCATCTTTTTGAGTTCAAATCTGGCCTTGGACACTTACTAGCTGTGTGACCCTGGCTAAGTCACTTAACCCTGTTTGCCTTAGTTCTTCATCTGTAAAATGAACTGGAGAAGGAAATGGCAAAACACTCCAGTATCTTTGCCAAAAAAACCCAAACAGAGTCATGAAGAGTTGGACATAACTGGAACAACTAAATAATAGCAATAATATGTCATTTTAAGGTTTGTAAAGAGCTTTATATATGTTAATTCATTTGATTTTCACAGTAACTCTGGAAGGCAGATCCTATTATTCTGCTCATTTTACAAATGAAGAAACTGAGACACAGGGAGATTAGGTGACTTGCCCATGGTCACACAGCTAACTGAGACACAATTTAAATCAGGTCTTGCTAATTCCAAGTCCAATAAGCTATCCATTGTACCACGTAGCCGCCGTCTGTCAATAATTCTGAAAGGTTTGTTAGGGGACAGAAATAATACTTCTGGTTATTTTTTTCTTTGGGATTATTCATGCACTTCACTTATTAACCTTACTGTTGCCCACCTTTAGAAGTTGGTGGTAACTGGGATGAGTGCAAGAACATCAAATTCAAACAGTGTGGCTTTTCATTTCCTGCTCTTCCATACCTCCAATCAATGATCCACAGAGATTAGGGAGGTGTTAATTTTAGAAAAACATTTGCTTTGCTAAGTGAATGTGAACTTCCTCGTTTGGGGGGTTTGTTTTTCTTTCTGGCTTTTTTTCCTTTTCTTTTCTATCAACACCACCCAGGCAAGACGTGCCAGAAGACAAGGTTGTGGGAACTTGCATGAAAATAAATGAAGGGCATATAAGAAAATAATTGTTTGGGATCTTAGGAACCACAGACATATCCTGTTTCCTGACACACCCATCATTACCTTGTTTTTCCATTCTTTACTTCCCCTCTTCTTTTTCCCACTTTTGGATTGATAGTTTCACCTACAATCGGGAATGAGTTTCATATGAGGAGGTCTGCACTTGGCGCCAACCAGGACTCAGTCAACATATACAACCATGTCCAGGTTTTTCTCCCTGTATTTGTCCCCCTGCATCGAAATGTTGTATCACAAAGGAGAGGAAGTTGCTATCCCTAGTACTCTTGACATAGCTCTTTGGGAGATTCCTAGCCACATTCCTTAGGAGGAAGGACAAAGGACAACCTTTTTGCTCTCACTGTTCTCTATAGAGATGGGTCACTCACAGGCGTCTTTGTGGAAGGTAGAGATTGTATTAGGGGTGCAGGAGAGCAAGTGTTCCTGAACAAAAGCCAGAGAGCCCTGAGTTTGAGTTTTGATGGGCTAGTATGATATAATAGAAGAGGTTAATAATAGAGAAGTGTGACAGTAGATAAAGGTTTATAGAAAGTATGGCATAGTGTAGTGGAAAGAATGGTGGACATGAAGTCAGGAGACCCAGGTTCAGTTTCTAACTTTGCTACTTTCTATCTTTCTCACTGTAAGTCATTTAATATCTCTGGGCCTCAGTTTCTGCATCTATACAGTAAAAGGTAGTTCAGTTAATAAGTCACTTTTAAATAATGTTTAAAGTCTCAGAAAGAAATTTTTTCTCGACATCCCTGTGAGATAGGAAGTATGAATATTATTATCCTTATTTTGTAGATGAGGCAGCTGAGTCTCAGAGGGGCTAACTGACTTGCCTAGGGTCATGCAGTTAGTTAGTATTGGGGCCAGAATTTGAACCCAACAATTCCATAATGAGTATTATACTTTAGAATTTTAATTGTTAGTGATTTTGAACTAGTCAAACATCAACAAACAGGAACATTTCCATATACAAAGAACAGAAAAAGGGGGATTTTCATGAGACTGCAAATCCGTTATACATGGCTTGGTTTTTTAGAAGTATATAATGAACTCAATACATTATTTTCAAAGCTGCCCTGTGTCCTTCTGAACTTCCTTTCATTCTCTTATGTCTATTTTTAAACTGTCATTGATGCTCTTCCCTTCGTCTTCCCTCCCCTCCTTTCTCATCTCCTCCCTGCCCCCCTCCTCTCCCCTCGCTCCTTCCCTCCCTCCCTCTTTCCTTCCTTCCTTCCTTTCTTCCTTCCTTCCTTCCTTCCTTCCTTCCTTCCTTCCTTCCTTCCTTCCTTCCTTCCTTCCTTCCTGCCTTCCTTCCTTCTGTCCATCACTGTCATACTTCCACCTGGTGGCACAGTGAATAAAGCACTAGCCTTAGAGTCAAGGAGACCTGAGTTCAAATATGACCTTGGCCACTTATTAGCTTTGTGATCCTGGGCAAACTCTGTCTGCTTCAGTTTCCTTAACTGTTAAATGGGGTTATTAGTTGCATTTACCTCACAGAGTTATTGAGCAGATCAAATGAGATACTATTTGTAAAAAGTGCTTAGCACAGTGCCTGGCTCCTAGTAAGCATTTTATAAAAGGTTATTCCCTTCTCTCCTTCTACCCCACCATTTCCCCTGATTCTGTCCTCAAAAAAACCCTCTTTTGTAACAAATAAGCATAGCAAAGCAAAATAAATACATATGGGGCAGCTAGGTGGCACAGTGAGTAGAGCACCGGCCCTGGAGTCAGGAGGATCTGAGTTCAAATCTGGCCTCAGACACTTGACACATCTACTAGCTGTGTGACCTTGGGCAAGTCACTTAACCCCAATGCCCTGCCAGAAAACAAAAAAAAAATTAAAAAAAATAAATACATACATTAGCCATGTCCAAGAATGTGTCTCATTCTATACATCCATTTAATCACTTCCGTGTTAACAGGCAAATTAGCTATTCTGGATTCTGGTTGGTCAGTGCTTTCATTAGCTAGGTAGCTAGGTGGTATGTAAATAGGGTGCTGGAACTGAATTCAAATCCAGTCCCTGATATTTACTTTCTGTGTGACCTTGACCAAGCCGCTTAATCTGTTTGCCTCAGATTCATCATCTGTAAAGTGGGGATACTAAGAGCACCTACCTATTGTGAGGGTCAAACTAGATGATAATTGTTAAAAAGTGCCTGACACACTGTACCAGGTGATAAATGTGTGTTCCCTTACTTTCATCAGAGTTCTTAAGTCTTTCAAAGCCATTTTTCTTTTGTAACATATCAACTGTCCTCATGGTTCTATTCACTTTACCTGCAGCAGTTCACACATTTTTCCAGTTTTCTTTGAATCTATTCAAGGTACTGGATGCTGAGGTCTTTTCTTGAGCTGAATTGCCAAGCATTCAAACTCTATTGCAGAGAGAACAACTCTGATGGGTGGGCCATGTTGTTTGAATGCCAAATGTATACATGCCTAAAAGACTATTTTATGGAGAACTCTCGAAAGACAGGTACTCACATGCTGGTCAGAAGAAGTGATATAAGGACACTCTCAAGGTCTCTCTGAAGAACATTAGAATCGACTGCATGACATGGGAGTTGCTGGTAAAGGTCTGCACAGCATGACGTGACCCCATCAAAGGTGCTGTGCTCTATGGGAGAGGCAGAACCTCAGTAGCGTGAAAATAATTGTGAGATGCACACATTTAGAGACATCTCCAGTTCAAATGTTCTCATAGACTATTTGAGCCCAACCTGTGGCAGAGCATTCCAAGCTCGTATTGGTCTGAACAGCCACAGTTGGACACACCACACCTTGATTCCAACACAGTGATATCATTTTGATCCTCTTTGAGAATGGAAGATAACAGCTAACCATACTTTTGGCACTTTCAATTTCTTTTTGTGAAATTGGATTAGTTCAATTTCTATTTCTTCTTCTGTTAAGGTGAATTTTTTAAAAAAATTTGTAAATATTTATCCATTTAATTTATTTTTAACTTTGTTGTCTTATAAATCAGGCAAATCAGTTCCTACAATTTTCCTTTATTTCTTTTACATTTACTCTGAATTCTCTTTTTTTCATTTTTGTTGTTGGTAATTTAGTTTTCCTCTATCAAATTAGCTAAGAGATTATGGGTTTTATTAGTTTCTTTAACATAGCCCCTAATTTTGTTTATCAATTAAATTTTTTGTCCTCAATTTCATTCATCTCTCTTTTGATTTTTAGAATTTCTATGTTGGTGTTTGGTTGGGATTTTTGTGATTCCTTGCTTTTTGAGGTGTTTTTTTTTTTTAATTACACACACATTTATTCATGTAACTGTTCTTCCTCTCCATTATTAATAGAAGTGTTTAGAGATAGACCTTTCCCAATCATGACAGCTTTGGTTGTACCCCTAAATTTTTGTTATGTGTCTCATTATTGTCATTTTTTATTGCACAATCTATTGTTTTTGTTATTTGTTCTTCAACTCACCAATTTTTTAGGATAAAATTACTTAGCCTCCAACAGATTTTGAATGCTTTCTTCAAATGCCCTTATGGATTATATTTTTTACTACATTTTGGTCAATCAAAGATATGTCTAAATATTTCTGCTTTTCTTCGTTTGTTTATGAGATGCTTACATTCTAGAATAGATCAGGTTTTGTAAATGTGTAATACAGTTATGAGAAATATGTATATTCCTTTCTATTCACATTCAATAATCACCAGAGTTCTAGTATATCTAATTTTTCTAAAATTATATTCAGGTTCTTAACTTCTTTCTTTCTTTTCTTTTAGGCTTGTCTAGGTTTGAAAAGGGGGACATTAACATCCCTAACTATTATAGTTTTGATGTCCATTTCTCCCTGTAATTTGATTAACTTTGCTTTTAAGTACTTAGATGCTATGCCATTTGATGCATATATATTAAGTACCGATATTATTTCATGGTTTATGGTGCCTTTAAGCTTAATGTAGTTTAACTGATTATCTTTTTAGCTATGTAAATTTTTTTCTATTGCATTCTCTGAGATCATAATTACTTGGCCTGCTTTTTAAAGATGTGCTTAAAGAATGATAAATTATGCTGCACTCATTTTAATTCCATTGGAATCTTTATGCTATAAGTGCACTTCTTATGAAACAACTTAGTTTTGGATTCTGTTTCCTAATCTACTCTGCTATCCTTTTCTATTTTATGGGAGAGTTAATTTCGTTCACCTTTTTTGATTACGTTTATTAATTGCGTATTACTGTGCTCTTATACTCCCCCCATACCTTTGCTTCATAGTCCTTCTCCACAAACTAGAAAGTTGTGAAAGAGACCCGTGACCAAAACTAGTGATCTATAATTAGATTATAGATCTAACTGTTGCTCTACTTCCCCTTTGTTGTCTCTCTTATGTTCCCTTCACCCAAACACAGACCACTGGTTTTTATGCTGCCTTTCCTTCCTTTTAATGTGCCCTTTATCACCTAGTGTTGAAGTTTATTTGGGACCATGCTGTACCTATCCCTGCCTATACCCTTACTCGTCAACTCCACTCTCTCCCCTTCCTGTCCCTGCCCATTTCCAAGCTGAGTTTAAGGGTATTTCTTCACCAAACTCTTTATATGCAGTTGACTGGATAACTGGAGAAACAGTCGTGTCTCTCTTTCTAGGTTAATAGTAATCGAATAAAAACTAAGTTTCTTGGGGGTAGGGGCCATTTCAGTTTCATCTTTATATATGCAGTACCTAACACAGTGCCTTGCCCATTGTAGGAATTCAGTGAATATTTATTGAATTTAAATTTAATCCAATTGCCCATAGTGAAATCTGTCTTTACATAAGATTTTTCAGTCTAAAGGAGATAATTAGGGGGAGGAGCCAAGATGGCGGCTGGGAAGCAGTGACTGGCATGAGCTCCCCACCACGTCCCTCCAAAAACCTATAAAAAAATGGCTCTGAACCAATTCTAGAGCTGCAGAACCCACAAAGTGGCAGAGGGAAGCAGGGCTCCAGCCCAGGACAGCGTGGATGGTATCTGGGTAAGGTCTGTCCCGCACAGAGCTCCCAGCTCCCAGCTGAAGGGAGCAGAGCTGAGCCCAGCAAAGCCCAGCATTCGCAGCTCGGACTGACCAGACCAGCAGCCTAGCGGAGAGTGCCCTACAGTCCTGAATTACCAAGCTGTGGCATCTACCAGACCTCTCAACCCACAAACAGCAAAGACAACAGAGAAGGTTAGTGGGAAAAGCTGCGGGACTGAGTTTGCGGTTCAGCCACCGCCCCTGGGGCAGTGGAGGTGGGGCAGCTTTAGAACTACAGCTGCAGTTGCTTCTGGCCCCAGGCCTACCTGGTGGGAGGAATTAAGTGACAGATCAGAGCAGGAGTGAACAGCCTGCTGAAGATTTAAGCCCAGTCTGGGTAGGGGGTTCTTGGGGAGGGAGGAGTGCTGGTGAGGCAGCACATCTGCCCAAGCATGGAACATAGAACTCTTTAGTCTACAAGCAGTCATACCCCACTGAAAAACTCAAGGGTTAAGTAAG
>JAQQSZ010018099.1:0-10650 GCA_028646595.1 Phalanger gymnotis | reverse complement strand
TGAGTCTCCTTTAGCAAGTCATTGACTTGTTTTTCATGGTTTTCTCTCATCCTTCTCATTTCTCTTCCCAATTTTACCTCTACTTCTCTAACTTGCTTTTCCAACTCCTTTTTGAGCTCTTCCATGGCCTGAGACCAGTTCATGTTTTTCTTGGAGGCTTTTGATGTAGGCTCTTTGCCTTCGTTGACTTCTTCTGGCTATATGTTTTGTTCTTCTTTGTCACCAAAGAAAGATTCCAAAGTCTGAGACTGAATCTGGGTGCATTTTCGCTGCCTGGCCATGTTCCCAGCCAACTTACTTGACCCTTGAGTTTTTCAGCAGAGTATGACTGCTTGTAGAACAAAGAGTACTTTGTTCCAAGCTTGAGGGGATGCACCATTGATTTCAGAGCTATTTCTATACAGCCTGCTCTACCACACTAGCACTCCTCCTTCCCCAAGAACCCCCAACCTGGACTGGACTCAGATCTTCAGCAGGCTCTGCATTCCTGCTCTGATCTGCCACTTAATTCCTCTCACCAAGTGGGCCTGGGGCTGGAAGTAACTGCAGCTGTAGTTCTGTAGCTGCCCCACCTCCACTCCCCTGGGGTGGTGGCCAAACCTCAAACTCTTTTCACTCTGTCACCTGCAGCTTTTCCCATTAACCTCTGTTGTCTTTGGTGTTTGTGGGTTGAGAAGTCTGGTAACTGCCACAGCTCACTGATTCAGGGTGCTAGGGCCTGTTCCACCCAGCTCCTGGTCCTGCCACTGCTCACACTGAGCTTTGCTCCCCTCCACTCCGTGCGCGATAGACCTTACCCAGAGACCATCCAGGCTGTCCTGGGCTGGAGCCCTGCTTCCCTCTGCTATTTTGTGGGTTCTGCAGTTCTAGAATTTGTTCAGAGCCATTTTTTATAGGTTTTTGGAGGGACGTGGCAGGGAGCTCACGCCAGTCCCTGCTTTCCAGCTGCCATCTTGGCTCTGCCCAATCATGATCTTTCTTGATGACATCTTTGCAACATTTCATACTGTTGATCCCCTTTTCCTCCTGGATGCTCTCACCTCTCTTTTTGTCACACTACTCCTGGTCCTTTTTCTATTACTTCACATAAGCCAAGAACTCCACCTTCTTCCTTATTCTTCATCCTTACTTCCCATGCCTCTCACAGCATCCTCTGTTACCTTCTTTACTCCACGTTCTGATAATGAGGGGGCCTACTCCTGGACATTTCTACCTGTTCTATCTCAGTCTCCTTTACTAGCTCATCATGTCACACCCACTAACAATGGAAGTTCCCCAAGGCTTGGTCCATGGCTCTCTTTTCTTTTCCTTCACTACTGTCTCCTCTGATGACCTCATCAGCTCCCAAAGGGTCAGTTATCATCTCTATGCAAATGATCCCCTGGTTTATACTGTATATCTCTTGCCTATTTCCTGCATTATTACAGGTCCAGATAACTAACCAACTTTAAACGCCTTGAGCTGGATGTCCTGTAAGCATCTCCAGCCCAATGTGTTCAAAACATAATTTATCTTTCCCTCCCAGATCCTCTCCTATTTCCAACATCCTTCTTAATGTTGAGAGCACCACCATCCCCTCCCTCAACCAGGCTAGACTCTTCACTCTCGTTCATCCCTGTATTGGTAACTAGGGTGGGACTTTTTTACTGTTTTCTCTTTTGGAGCATTGTTGTAATCAAGTGCCTTTGATGAGCCTGGCCTTTGTTTCTTTGATTAAATCAGGAGTCTTTGATGACCCGCTTACCTCAAGAGAAAGCCTAGTTCACATAGGTTTGAGTTCCTTGCTTGTTACACCCTTTGACCCTGAACAAGGTGTATAAACTCAGAGGTTAGTGTTTTGTTTGGGGCTCTCGCTCACTGGAAGAGTGTCTTGTGATTTGACCAGATGAGGCTCTGAGTAGCCGATGGAACCCCACCAGCTTTGAAAACCCAGATGTTAGTGCCTCTCTCTGGTAACTACGTGATTCTTTGGTCAGACAGCTACAGGCCAGTCTGTTGACTGTGTGTTTGCTTTGTTTGTATTGTCTCTTTTTATAATTTCTATTTGTATTTGCTCTGAAGTTCAGGGTGCTGGCTTTTCCCCGTGAACTAAGTGAATGATATATGTATGTTTCATTAAAGTGAGATTGTTAACCCCTTAAAGTTGCTTTCCTTAGAAAAGCAGCTCAAAGAACCTGTGCTAGCAGCCCTCTTGTGTGCTGGTGTTATTGGCCTTGAACAGCCACAGTAGTAGCAAGCAGCATTGTTGTTACAATCCCAAGCATCCAAACTATGGCCAAATCTTGTTGTTCCTACTTTTATGACATTTCTGGTATATGGTCCCTTTTCTCTACTTATATAACCCTCAATTGTATTTGACTTCTTGCCTGGGCTACTGAAGTAGACTTCTGACTAGTCTCCCTGCTCCAAGACTCTTCCTGCTCTGACCCATCCTCTATTCAGTTGCCAAGGTGATTTTTCTAAAGTGTAGAACTGACCATATCACATGCCTTCTCTCCTCCGACAAGTCTCTATTACCTCCAACATCAAACATAAACATCTGTTCGACATTTAAAATCTTTCACAGCCTGGTCCCTTTCTACTTTTCCAGGCTTCTGACATTTTACTCCCCTCTACGCTCTCTATGATTCAATCACACTGGACTACTTGCTGTTTCTCACACAGACAGGGCTCCCTTCCCCCAAGTCTCCCACGATCGTTCTCTTGCAGCCCACTGCCTGACAGCGGCTGTTCAGTAGCCACCATTAAAGTTTATGTCATCAGGAGAAATGAGAACAAGCAACGTTGTAGCAATCCCAACCAGTAGTTCACTGTTAACAACCCATGACTATTACAGAAGGTATCTGGGTTCCACTTCTAGGGATAGTGCCTATGGAAGTGCTAAGAACTCTAGAGCAGTGATCTCTCACCTTTCTGGTTTTCCAAAATCAGAACCAGGCCATTGGTGGGCAAACTTCTTCTTTGAGAAGTTGAACATTCATTCATGACAACTATATTGAAATCTCCATGCACTCAGGAATTTTCCAGGTTGATTACAGTATCATTACCTGTGACCTGGCCCTGGAGTCTATGAGCGAGTAATAAATAAATCATCCTTGCTGCTCATACTTTCTGTGGTACTCTAAGTATTAGAACCCATTTATCCTCCTTGTCTCCTCTCCTCCTTCCTACCTACCCCCTTAGACAAAGCAAGGTGCTTAAGTGTAGAAATAGTCGTATGTGTGTGTGTGTGTGTGTGTGTGTGTGTGTGTCTGTGTGTATGTGTGTGTTTTAAGAAAAACAAAAGCAAAACACCAAAAACGAAGACAAGAAAAACAGATACAGACACATCAGATCCTCACAACATAACCCTGAGAGTAAGGAAGTACAGGCATCTCGTCGTTATTATGCAGCTGTTTCAGTTGTATCCTACTCTTCGTGACCCTCTGTGGAGTTTTCTTAGCAAAGATACTGGAGTAGTTTGCGATTTCCTTCTCCAGTTCACTTTACAGATGAGGGAAACTGAGGGAAAAAAGGATAAATGACTTGCCCACGCAGCAAGTAAGTGTCTGAGGCTGGATTTGAACTCAGGTTTTCCTGACTCCAGGCTAGGCACTATATCTGCTTTAACACCTAACTGCCCCTATATTCCTAAAGCACTCGTCTAATCATGTCATTCCTCTGCTACAGAAGTTTCAGTGGTTTCCTATTACCTCTAGGATCAAAAACGAATACCTGTTTGACATCTAAAGCCCAAAATAACCTGGCCGTAACTTTTTTTTTCCCCTAGCCTACCTCCCTCTATTCTTCTGCATAGGTTTTCCACCATATTAGAAAGCACTCTCCCTCTGAAATTCTATCTTTTCAAATTACTAGTTTATCTCGGAGTCCAGTTCGGGGCACCACTTTCTTCCAGAACCCTTTCTTGACACATACAACTATGTGACCCTAGGGAAGTCATTTAACTGTGCTCTAGGCAACTCTCCACAACCAGTAGTTACAGAAAAAGTGCTGACCTGCCATAGGAGAGGGAATTCCCTACCCTAACGAAATCACAGGTTCAGTTCTTATCCCCTGTTTCACTTTGTATATCCTGAGATGTATACAGGTTGTATACTCTGAGGTTTAAGTGAGTTGCTCAAGGTCATGCAGCTAATAAGTGCCAGAGCCAGGACTCAAAGCTAGAATCATAAAACATAGAATGTTAGAGCTGGAAGAGACTTTAGATATTTAATATAGTCCAGCCCCCTCATTTTAGAGGAGAGGAAATTGAGGTCAACAGAGGGGAAATAACTTGTGCAGAGTCAAAGAGGCAGTAATAGAATTAGACATTTGAACCTAGTTCTTCTGATGTCAAAGCTAGTTATTTTCCACCGTACTTACTCTTAATAGATCTATGTTCCAGGTTCCAAAAAAGATACATATAAATCAAATTTCTCCAAATAAAGTAATAGTTCCTATGTCAAAAGGTGTGGATAAAAAATTCATTGTCTAATGAAAACTACCAAGCTAAATTCATTGGTTTTTTGTTTGTTCGTTTGGTAATTATAGGTTTTCTTAAAGTCAGACTCACCTGTAATTACTGTGCTCTTGGTTCTTCGCCCTGTAGCAAATGGGCTGACTTGAGACCCAGGGAAGGTCCACAGTGGGTTATTTATGAACTTTAAAGGGTGGGAAGTTACAAAGAGGTCTTGGAGCTGGAGTCTGAGGTAAATGGCATTTCTTAATATAGTTAGCAAATGACAACACCAGTAACAGACAGGACCAAAAATACATTCTAGGGCTAGAAAGTCACTAAATATGTAGAACCAAAGAAACTGATGATTTCAGAAGAACCATTTCCCAGGCATTGGCAGAAGGAGATAGATCATTTTGGAAGGGGCTGTCACTGAAACAAGTCATTTAAGTAGGCCCAAAGTCAGAAAAGCATGGGATTTTTTTTTCCAATTCTGCTTCTCTTGGGGAAGACTTTGTACCTCTCTATACATAACCTTCTCAAACAGAGACAGCTTCTTGAGGGTGGGAGTTGTATTATTTTTCACTTTTGTATCTTTAGGGTATATACACAGTAGGTGTTTAATACATATTTGTCGAATTAAATTGAATTCCCAGTTTTATTGTTGTTAGGGTGCTGCAAGAACTGACACATCAAATTAGATTCCCTCTCTGTCTCTCTGTTTGTTGTACCGTACCGTGAAATGGGTTGTGTGTTATGAAACGTGTGTGTGTGTGTATCTTTTTTCCCTAATGAAATTATAAGCTCCTTGAGGGAAGGGGGTGTCTTATATATGTCTCTGTATCCCTCATAGTGTCCAGGGTATTCCTGATCAATTGGTTCCCTTAAATCATTGGGTTTTAATTGGAGGTCAATGAACTTTTATTCTGAATTTTAATTCTGATAAGATAGAAACTTAGATTTATTTTTACATGAACATGCATCTGAGAATACCTTATTATTATTTTTTAACATTCATGTTTTAAAAAATTTGTTTCAAATTTTCCCTTTTCCTACAGCCCTTCCCATACCCACTGAGAAGACAAGAAATATGATACTATCCATTATACATGTAAAGTCATGCAAAACATATTTCCATATTGGTCATGTTGTTAAACAAAAAGCAAGAAAAATAAAATGAAAAAATATGTTTCAATCTGCACTCAGAAGCATGAGCTTCTTTGAAAAATTTTGATAACTGTGTACTTTCTTATATATTTTATTTTGTGCATTTCAAACATTCAGAGAGTGGCCAATACACTTAATAAGATTTTCAAAGGGATCTATGACCTAAGAGAGTTTAAGAAATCTCACCCTAAGCCACTTGATGAAAGAGTGACTGAAAGTTTCTGAGATCTTGAGTCTTAGGACGTTTGCTTACGCAAAGGTCAAGAACTAGTTAAGGATTGATGGAGACTAAGAGTTTCTAATGGGGGAAAAATGACTGGTAGACAGATATAGGACAGTCTGGTCTAAAGAAAGGTTGTTTGTCGACTTTTCCTTTGTGCCTCTTGGAATTTGTGGCAATAATTGGACAGCAGATTTTTCTGGCCCCACTTCCTTCAGTTAAAGGCATTTTGAAGCACTGGCACATAGCAGCATTCAAAGGACTGCAGACAGTCAGACTGAGTAGTCCACAAGAGGAGAGAAAGCTTGAGTCTGGGGCCAGCACTTTGCTGAGAATAAAACCAGGTGAGCTCCTGGTAATTCCAGGCTTAGAATTTCAGCTCCTCTTGAAAAATTCAAATGAGACCAATTCCAGCCAAACCCAAAGCTGGAGAAGTACAGAACAAGGCCAAGCATCTGAAGGCATAAGCCCTGCCCAAGAGCAGGTGAGAAGGAAACAGCAGATTGCCTTCTCCTTTTTTGAAGTTTAAATTTCTTGTGTGAGCTGGACTTGAAGTCATACTTGAACTCTTTCTTTCAGGTTACTTGCAGGATTTTTTCCCTATTACTTGTAATTGTAGATTTTAATTATTAGACTCCTGGGTGTTTTCAGTTAGGGTTTCTTTTGAGAGGTAATCAGTGGATTATTTCTATTTGCACTTTGCCTCCCTCTGATTCTAATAAGTTTGGGCAGTTTTATTTTTGGGATATCTTGAAATATTGTGACCAGGTTTCTTGTTTGGTCAAGGCTTACAGAGAGTTCGGTGAGTCTTAACATAACTAGCCTTAACCTGTTTTCTTACTTAGTTGGTTTTTATATTAGACATTTTATTTTTATATTTTCTTCTTTCTTTTTATTTTCTTGACCCTATCATAAGCAAATATACCACTCAAGGTCTCAAGGAACTATCATTCTGTCTTTTATCAAGTGACTTAGGACAAATCTTAATTTTTTTTAATGTCAAAGACCCCTTTGAAAATCTTTTTATATTTTCTTTTTTCTTTATATTTTATTCTAATTTTCAATCTTTTGGTTTTGTTCTAGTTCTTGTTGTCTCTTGGAATCATTGAGTTCTGTTTCCTCCGTTCTTTTTTTTCAGGGAGTCTATAACTTGAGTAAGGTTTTCTACCTTCTATTCTAAGCTATTTATTCTCCTTCACATTTTTCCCCTCCAAATTTCCCCTCCAAAATCCCCTCTTAATTTCAATCATAATTTCCTCTTAAAATTCTATTTTTTTTCTCTCTGAGGCTTTGCTAGTATTAGTTGTGGTTATTTTCTTTGTCTAGGTTTGCTTCTTTGGCTTCTCTAAATACTTAGTATTTTTTAATTGTATTTGATGTGTTCTTTTTTTTGTTGTTCTTGTTGACCCATGTTTTTCTTAGTGTTGTCCTTTCCTTGTGCTTGTAAGCTTCAGTCATTTACTACCATTCAGTGTGGCATCCCTGTTGATACTTCTAGCGCCTCTAGTGTGAGGACTTGCTGAGCCCCTTTCAAGATTGCTCATCCCCTTTGGTGTCTACCTGTCCCCTAACTCTCACCTGGGGCTCCAAGAAGCTGTAGCGTGGCTACACCCTGGTAAAACCTCAGCAGAAAGGCTAAACCAGGTTGAGGGTAACTGACAGATCTCAAGCCCATTGGTGAGTTAGAGGGATGTCTACCCCAAGCATGTGAAGAGTGCCCCTGGTGGAATGGGTGGATGAGAACAATTTATTCCAATGGCCATGAAGGCACCTGAAGCAGGTGCTGTGGAGTTCTTAGAGCTTGATCAAACACTGAAGATGCTAAGGTCATCCATTGCATCCTGTGCTGTCTCCAGTAGTCTTGACTTTTGTCTTGCCACTGGACTTCAATGATTCTGGAGGAGTGAGTGAGGCTGACAACTTTGTGCAGTTATGCCTCACTCAAATCCAAGTCACGTACAAGTCAAAACATTACCTGTGATGTCATTGATCCTCTTAAAAAATGAAGGATGAACAACAACTTCCAGCCACAGCTGATTTCTGTCCTTTTTAGTTTCTACTCATCTATCTATCTATCTTGCATTAGGAGGAGGCTCTTACTTCTCCCTCTGAGTTTTTTGGAAAGCTTTCTTTGTTATTGTTTCATCTCTGGTCCTCCTTGATGGCATGAAAAACCTGGGTTCCTCCACATCCCTTCATTCTGTCATCTTAACTGGAAGTATTGGATAGATTCTATCACCACTGCATGGGGTTAGTTTTGTGGGGCAAAGACCAGGTCACCCAAAATATCTTCAAGGTTGGATGGAGTTGGGTCAGACAGCATTGAAGAGTTGGTTGGGAGATGTAAAGGGTGCACTTGATCTTGTTCCTCCAAACTCTGCCTTGTTGCAGGTGGTAGGTTAGGGATCAGGTGTGAAGAGGTCAGCCTTTCATAGCTCTTGGTGAGCAATGGGTTTCCATCTTCTCTTTTCCCTGATGACATTCTCATTCTAGTTCTCCTATGAAGTTTCTTATTTATTATATGCTGTAGCCTGCTCATACCCATCATGCTGCTCTTTATTCCTCTTTGTATGTTACTTGTTACCAATTCTTCAGAAACTGTTCTGTATGATTTACAAGAATACCGCAGCACTGGTAGAATACTGGTATTAAAAGATGGGCTGTTGCTAGAAGCACCTAGGTGTACATATACATATGTGCATACATATGTCTATAGACTATATATATGGATACATACACATGTATAGAATTAATGTGCATGCATAGTCTGTAGAACATATGTGTATATGTATATATATATATATATTCATACATATAGTTACACACTGATGGACAAGCTCCATAGGTTGTCTATGTAACTGTGTCATAACCTGGGCAATAGACCTTCTTCCTCCATTTGGATTTTCCTGCATGCATGGTTAGGTCAAATTCTTTTGAAGAGTTCTCTTCCTGGAAGCCCTGAAATATCCCAGGTATTGGTGAAACCAGTATGTGAGGTCATCTGCAAACAGAAGGAACTGGAGGACCTCATCACCTATAAGGAATCCCTCTTTAGCTTAGACTCTGAGAGCCATGAATGACAGTGGTGAATACCTTCGAAGAGCATGTGGCTCCTGTTTAAGACTTCCCTGATGTTTATGATCAAAAGGTGGTTGAAAAAGGTCATCTTTGTTGTGGTGTCTTTCAAGCAATCTTGAATAATTTTATTGTGTGGATGAGAGACCCCTTACTGGAAAATAGCCTGTGAGGCCACCTAGGGTATTCCTATAGAAAATCACATTTTAAAACATGATTACCAAGCCATACGCACAGAAGGATTTTATATTCTTGACATTGTTCCATTGCTTGTGTGGTGGTAATGTGTGGTAGATATTACTTGCACCAACCTTCACTTTCAGTGCATTCATTGAGGATCCCCTTTATGTGTGTTCAGATGGTTCTCAAACACCCTTATATAGATAGAGTGCAGGTGTATAGTTTGGCTGTTACTGATGTTTCTTTGCCTTTTTCATTATCTATAAGGTCTGAGAGGCAGCGAGTCATAGTAGATAGAGAGATGGCCTTGGAGCCACAAAGACTTGGCTTGAAGTTCTTCCTCAGACACATACTGACTCTGGGCAAGACACTTAATTTTGTGGTTCTCTAGGTAGCTCTCGATGTCTATATGTTTCCGAGAAGGTGCCAACCTGCATTGGTAGAAGGGATTCCTCTGTGGACTACTGCTGGATCAAAGAAATCACAGGTCCAGTCCCTATCCTTAAAAAGTATGAGATTTTTCTCTATACCTTTTCTGTCTTCTCCTCCTTCAGATAATTCGTGAATTGAAACTTCAGTGTCCACATGATTGTATTGCCTCTTGTACGGATCCAACCCATGCCATCTCTCTTTCCTTTATAAGCACATATAGAATATTTGTGGCTAGGGCAAGGCAGCTAGGTGGCACAGTGGGTAGAACACCGGACTTGGAGTCAAGAAGATGGGAGTTCAAATCCAGCCTTGGAGACTAGCTCTGTGACCATAGGCACATCGTTTCACCTCTTTCTGTCTCAGTTTCCTCATTATAAAATGAGGATAATACTAGCACCTGCCTCCTAAGCTTGCTGTGAGGTTAAAATGAAATATTGTAAAGCGCTATAGAAATTCTAGCTGCTATTATTGTAATTATCCTTGATAGTGGAAAGTTTGTTATAAAAGCCTTTCCTGAGCTATTTCATTTTTCTTCTGTTTGTTGTCCTTTTTTGATATTCATCCTTAAATGACCTCTGGATGATTTGGCTTAGTTGGGTCTTTTGTCAAGCTTTCTTTAGAATTATTTTAGCCTCCATTGGTTCTCTCTGTTCTGTGCAGTCATAATCTTCCATAATCCTTCTCTATAAGGTTTTATAAACAAGTCTATGTTGCAAACTGGTTTTGCCCTTGAAAGCAAGCCATCTCTTTCCACTTGGAAAGTAGGTCAAATGTTTGCTGACTAAGCTGTTTTTAAGGCTCTTTTGGACTCCTTGTTATGACAATTGATCCGTATCTGTTAAACTTCTGTATGAAATTGTAATATGTGTCTATATCCTTTTTTCCATTCTTTACCCATTTTTCATATTCAGTAACTGTTTTGAATAGATTAGGAATGAATTATTTCTATTTCATGCTATGTCATTTTTATCCTTTTAAAAATCTTTGTACTATTGTAAAGGTCTTTTTCTTTTTTTTTTTTTTAAATTTATTTTTAATATGTTTAGTTTTCAGCATTGATTTTCACATGCGTTTGAATTACAGATTTTCTCCCCATTTCCACCCCTCCCCCACTCCAAGATGGCGTACACTCTGGTTGCCC
>JAQQSZ010018098.1:0-10650 GCA_028646595.1 Phalanger gymnotis | reverse complement strand
CCTGCTGGCTCTGCCCCTCTGGGACTCACGAACTCCCACTTCTTGGCCACTGAAGCCCCACTTCTGTCTCCTCTGTTCCTGTGTTCTTTTTTTTTTCCTGAAGAATTCTCTGGGTGGGGAGGGAAGGGATTAGAGCCGTTTACCTGGCCATTATGTCTCCCGGAAGCTCAAGAAGCGTTTGAAACCTTTGGGCTGGAAGCCTCAAGATTTGATATCTCACGGTCCGTGGCATTGAGCTGCCTCTCGTCGCTTCCACAGAGTGCCGTCTTGTGTTGGGAGGACTGGAGATCTCCACTGGCTTCGGGCACTGGGCTTTCTCCTAGTCTGTCTCCCACCCGGGTTTCCCGGCCAGCTGCTTCCCTGTTAGTGCTTTTTTACGAGTGGGGAAACTGAGGCTAGAAGACATAAGGGAACTTGCCCAAACTTGCTTAGGCAGTAAGTGCTGAGGCCAGGACTGAGACTCTGGTCTCTTGGCTCCAAGCCCAGACTTCTGCTATAAATGAATTTAGCCCACCCCCTGTGCCTCTGATTCCCACAGGTAGGTTCACAGCCCTCCCCCTGCCCCAGTTTGGAGGCTGACATTGGACCTCAGCTTCAGTTGAAGGACATTTTCAGTCCCACGTAGTCAGCCCTGTCTTTCTCGATTATGCGTTCAAGGCCTCTCACACATGTGGTTGATTTTACTCAGCACGTGGAATGATCTCTGTGGATCGGCAGGACTCCTGAGAGGGAGGAAACAGGCAGTGATTGATGAAGGGGGCAGGAGCCTTCTTCTCTGGGCTCCAACTCCCTACAGAAAGACTCAACCCTTGGGCACAAAAAGAACTGAGATTCTCCAAATTCCCAGCCTCCTAAGGTCATTAGAGACAGTCCCCTGGACTTCGTGACATCTCCCTCTGCCCTTGTGCATAGCCGAGAGTGATCCCCAGGCACCCCTGGATCCAGTAACTACTTCCAAATGTTACTTCCTCTGTTGGAGCCTGGCATTTGGCAATAGTATTGGGGGGGATCTGTGCAAATAACATGTTGAGAAAGAGTGAAGGAGGAGGAAAGGAAGAGAGGGGTGGAGAGAGATTGATCCAGGAAGGAACTCTAGAGATAAAAACAGAGACAGAAATAGAGATGGACGGACAGGGAGATAGATAGAAAAGAAGGGATCAAAAGAGAGGAAGTTAAAGTGGACAGTAGAAAGAGAGAGAAGGGGAGGATGAGACAAAGGGAAAGAGGGAGGGAGGCGGAGACACAGAGGAAGGAAAAGGAAAGGGAAGGAGGAGCTGATGGAAAAGGCACTGCAAGGCGTGGCTTCCAATCACAACACTGCTCCCTTCCAACTGTATGGTTTTGGGCAAGTGCATTCTCCTCTCTGGATCTCAATTTCCCCATTTTTATATGAGAGGGTTGGACTACATCAGTAGCGTCACAGGCTACCAAACTGTATCTAAGGATCTCTGACTTAGAAAGCCCCAAATAAACATTACCTATTTTCTACTGAACTCTTATTTATTTTGTTAAACATTTCCCAGTTCATTTTTTCGAGATTACCTTTTTTGCAGATATTAACACCACACATTTCTTTAGTGTTTTAAGGTTTACAAAGCGCGTTCCTCCAAACCACTGTGTAAGGCAAGGGATGTCAGTTATTATACTCCCCTAAAGAAATGGGAACTATAATGAAAGGAGGGAAACAATTTTCAAGCACCTACTACGTGCCAGGAACTATGCTAAGTGCTTCTTACAAGCATCCCGTTTGATCCTCACAACAACTCTGGGCAGTAGGTGCTATTCCATTCCACTGTTGAGGAAACTGAGGCAGGCAGAAGTCCAGGGTCCCACAGCTAGTTAAGTTTGAAGTGGGATTTGAACTCATTTTAATTAGGTTCAATCTATGTTTGATACTTCTGGACTGGACGGCTGCTGGGGTCTCTTCCAGACTTACAGCTATGATCCTAAGATCATAGAAAAGCCCATGCTTTCCACACAGTTATGGTTAAATAATCACTCATTCATTCATTCATTCAAACTCCTACCGGAAAAAGATTGTGCTTTACAGAACTCCTGGCTATTTAATGCCAGCTACTACAATGTAGAAAAGTATCCTCTGGAGTCCTTCTCACAACCCCAAACCAATCTTATTAAAATTGCATTCAGTTTTGCTAGAATTGCTAGAATGGGGTATGATGGGAGCCTAAACAAAATAAGCTTTCTCCTGGGGACACACCTTCCTTCCTTGTGACAACACAGCCTGGGGGTTGAGGATTTTTTTTTTTTTACATTCTGGAACACTGAGTGTGACTTTAACAAACTGTGGCCCACAGAAAGGGTTTTGTTTCCCCAATTCAGAGTGTGAATAGATGTGTTTATTGCACAGACACCAAGTATTTCATGAATAGGGGCTCTTGAGAATCTTATAATACATGGGGCCTGCTTTGTATTCATCTTTCTTTCTAATGGGGGAGACAGCAAGAAAACAAACATGGACAAACAAGCTATAAACAGGATAAATAGGAAATAAAACGAGAAGGAATTAGAATTAAGAGAAATTGGGGGTAGGTTTCCTTTAGAAGATGGGATTTTAGTTGGGACTTGAAGCCAGGGAAGCTGGTTGGTAGATGAGAAGGGGGAGCATTTCAGATGTGGGGGATAGCCAGAGAAAATGCCTGGATCTCAGAGATGGAGGGTCTCATGGAACAGCTAGGATGCTGGTGCCACTGGATCAAAGAGCAAATGTTGGGGAGTAAAGTCTAAGAAGATTGGAAAAATAGGAGGGGGCGTGTTATAAAGGGATTTGAACGTCAAACAGAAGATTTTGTATTTTCTCCCGGGGGCCACAGAAAACCACTGGAGTTTATTGTGTAATGGGGTGATGTGGTCAGAACTGTGCTTTAGGAAAATCATTTTAGTGTCTGAATGGAGGATAGATTGGAATGGGAAGAGACTCGAGGCAGGCAGACCCCCCCACCCCAGCAGCTACTACAATAGTCCAGATGTGAGGTGTTGAGGGTCTGTCCCAGGGTGGGAGCAGTATCAGAGGAGGGAAAGTAGCAGACGCTGCAGGGGGTGAACTTGACTAGAGACGCTGAAGTGGTGAAAGTGACAAAAGATGCTACGGGGAGGGGGGGGGCGGCAGTGAAATTGAAGGTCCTTGGTAGCAGCTTGGATGTAGTCAGGGAGAGTTAGTGAGGAGAATACAACGGCTTCCAGGTTGCGAGCCTGGGGGATAGAGAGTATGGGAGTGCCTGCTACAGTAATAGGAGAGATGGCAGTGGGGAGAGTTTAGGTGGAAAGAAAATGAGTTTGGTCTTGTTGAGTTTGAGATGTTTAGTGGACATCCAATTCGAGCTGAGGATCACATACTCAGAGCTGAAATGGACCCCAAGGATCATTGAGTCCAACTCCTTTGTTTACAGACGAAGAGACTGAGGCTCAAAGAGGCTGCCTATTGTCGAATAGCTGCTAGGCATCAGAAATATGATTTGAACCCATGGCTTCCTGATCCAAGGTCAGGCACAAAATCCCTACAACTTATACTGTTAGAAAGATGCCAAAGGCACTGGAGAGGGCAAATGATTTGCTAAGGCTAAAACGACTGGTGGAGGGGTCAGCATTTGAATTCCTGCCTTTCTGCCTCTGAGAAAGGTCTACCATTACACTATACCAGCGTTGTCCAAAATGCGGCCCATAGTGTGATTTATGTGGCCTGCCTACAAGCATAGAAATTTACATAAATGCCTCAGTAAATGAAGCCAAGGCACTGCAGAGCTCTCACTAAAATGGCAAATTGAAATATGTTGTCTTTTGTTTCTGTAAAAACCTAAGGTTAGACAGCCCTGCACTATACCATCATCCTCCTTCCTCTCACATTTCTCAAACACTACAAGGTTTATAATTCATTCTTCTGTAACAAGGCTGTTTACAATAATTCTGAAGGGGGTGTGGTAGAAGTATGAATATGTGGTACAAGCTGGGATACATTTAACAACCAGATTTCTGGAAACAGATGTATATAGTAGTCATTTTTAAGTTCTATCAGCATTCTTAACATTTTCTGTGTCACCACTTTCTCGAATCTATATCACCACCATCAACAAAAATAAATCGGGTTATGATTTGGGGCACTTACTGATTTCTGAGGTATAAATGTTTATGCTGAAAATTTAACAATTGGCTCTCAGAATGGTTCAGCCACCTCCAGTACATCACTAGGTGTTGTTTGTTTTCAGTTGTTTCAGTCATATTTGACCTTTCATGACCCCATGTAGTGTTTTCTTGACAAAGATATGCGAGTAGTTTGCCATTTCCTTCTCCATCTCATTCTACAGATAAGGAAACTGAGGCAAACAGGATAAAGTGACTTGCCCAGGGTCACGTAGGTAGTATGTGTCTGAGACTGGATTTGAACTCAGTAGTTGAGGAAATAGAGGCCCAAAGCAGTTAAGTGGATTGCAGAGGATCATAGATACAGGGTTGGAAAGGACCTGGGGGGCATTTAGGCCCACCCCCTCATTTTACCAATGAGAAAACTGGGCCCCAGAGAGGTGGAGGGATGTCACAATGGGATCATAGATTTAGAGCAGGAAAAGTCCTGGAAGATCATTTGGACCTCAGCCCCATGGCCATCCCATGGAGTGTTCCTGGGGATCATACCGTGTCATGGCCACTTCTGATAAGGACCAGAGGTTGGATGGCTTGCCTTGCATCTCACAGGCAGTTCATCTCATGACAAGAAACCTTGGCACAGAAAAACGAACCATTAGGCGGCTGTGATTGCTACTCCGAGTGCCCGGGAGAATCTCCTTTCTGCAGACTTTCCTTCACTCTGGCTTGGGTGCAGTAGGTGAGGAGTTGACAGCTTGCCATGCTCATTTCCTCACACTAGCTAGGGTGCTCTCATTCCTGGCTTCAAGTATCAGGCCACTTGGACAAATCCACAATCTAATTGACACTTCTATAAAGCAGATCCTGAGAAGGGTGACAGCCAAGAAGCCTCCAGTGGGCTCTTCCCTTTGAGGGCCATCTTGTACTAAGGATGGAAAAACCGAGCATCAAGACTGTCCATTTTGGGGCTGAAAGGAAGCCAAAGCCTCCAGATTGACTGAAACGCAAGTCCCTTTTCATCTGCAAGAACCCTGCTACCCTGCAGGTTTACTGTGGCGGACGGGGGTGGATGTTGCCTTGCCAACCGATATTCTGAGTTATCCAAGCAGATTTAATGGCATTACAGCAAGGACAATTTTTTTGTTTTTCTTTTCAAAAATCATTAAAAGAAGATTTCAGACCCACCTAGGAAATGCACTTAATCAGTTTAGTTCCGGAAATGACTATGAAAACTTGTATTCCCCCCACCCCTTTGAAAGTCCCAGACATCTCTGAATGTTGTCTGCATCAAGATGAATGATCGATGAAGTCACAGCTTGATGCAACAAACTGGGTTTTGTTGCTATTTTTGAAAAAAAAATCATCTCCATGTTAGAGAATATGTTTAGGACAGCCCAGCATGACTGACAAGTATTTTGAATTTCAGTTGGAGAGGTCTCTGTGGATAAACATAAGAAAAGCAAACCCACAAATGGAGGTGTGGAAAATCAGTGAGAGAGGGGCAAGCTGGGCATAGCCCATCTGCCAGTCCCCATGAAGGTGTCTGCCCCTTTTACAGAAGGCAAGATTTGCCCCTCCTGCCCCCAATAGAATCTCAGAGCTCGCAGGGGATGTCCAGTTCATTCCCACCTCCACTAGCAATTCCCTTTGTAATATAACCAAGAAGTGATCCCTCGGCCTCTATTTGAAGAAGGATCTCACCCCTTTTGGAGGCAGTCCATTCTCTTCAGGACAACTCTCGTCATTTAGTAATGTTTTCCTAACATTGACCTCTGCATAACTTCCACCCATTCATTGCTGCTGGTTCTGTCCCTGGGGGCCAACTAGAAGAAACTTGATGCCACCCACACATGACTGCTTTTTAGATCCTTGAACATGACTGTCTTCTCTTTCCCAAATCTTCTTTTCTCCTAGCTAAATATGCCCAGTTTCTTTAACAGATTCTCAGATGATAGGAACTCCAGGCTCTTCACCACACTGGTCACTCTCCAGCTTATAAGCAATATCCTACTGATAGTCTTGGAACTGACCCCAACAGTACAGATGTGTGCTGACCAGGGTGCAAGACTGTGGGGTTCTCACATACTTATTCTTTTTTTTAAATTTATTTTTATTATTTAATATTTTTAGTTTTCAACATTGATTTCCACAAGATTTTGAGCTACAAATTTTCTCCCCATTTCTACCCTCTCCCCCACCCCAAGATGTCATGTATTCTGATTGCCCCTTTCCCCAGTCTGCCCTGCGTTCTATCACCCCGCTCCCCCCAATCCCTGTTCCCCTTACTTTCTCGTAAAGCAAGATAGGTTTCTATACCCCATTGCCTGTATATCTTATTTCCCAGTTGCATGTAAAAACATTTTTTAAACACTTGTTTTTAGAACTTTGAGTTCCAAATTCTCTCCCTTCCTCCCTCCCCACCCATCCTCCTTGAAAAGGCAAGTAATTCAAGATCAGTTATACATGTATGATTATGCAAAACACTTCCATAATAGTCATGTTGTGAAAGACTAACTATATTTTCCTCCATCCTAACCTATTCTCTTTTATTCAATTTTCTCCCTTGACCTTATTCCTTTTCAAAAGTGTTTGCTTTTGACTACCTCCCACCCCAATCTAGCATCCTTTCTATCATCCCCTGTGCTCTTATCGCCTTCCCCCTACTTTCCTGTAGGGTAAGATACCCAATTGAGTGTGTATGTTATTCCCTCCTTAAGCCAAGTCAGATGAGAGCAAGGTTCACTCATTCCCTTTCACCTGCTCCCTCTTCCCTTCTATTATAACAGCTTTTTCTTGCCACTTTTATGTGAGATAATTTACCCCATTCTATCTCTCTCTTTCTCCTTCTCCCAATATATTCCTTTCTCACCCCTTAATTTTATCTTTTTTAGATATCATCACTTCATATTCAACTCACCGTGTGCCTTCTATCTACATATATGTGTGTTCCATTCAAGTACCTTAATACTGAGAAAGGTCTCATGAGTTACAAATATCATCTTTCCCTGTAAGAATCATATACTTATTCTTGGAATGATTCTCTATCTGAGTAACCTCATCAACTTTCATGACATTGATTACCACTTCTAGGAATATGAGTCCCAGATTCCTATATCCAGTAGTCATCTCTCTCTTAAGCTTCAGGCCCATATCAGTAGCTGTTTCCTGGACATCTCAAGCAGGATGTTTCTGAAGTATCTGGAACTCAGCACCACCAATATAGAGTTTGTTAAGGTTCCCCTGCCCCATCTGTCCATCCCCTCTTCTGAGCTTCCACATTTCTGTCGAGAGTATCTCCATCCTTCCAAGTCCTCAACGTTTGTAGGCTCGGAGTCATCCTTGATGCTTCCCCCTTGTAATAGTAATTAAAGTGGAACTTTTTGCTGTTGACCTTTAATGATTCTGGCTTTTGTTTGAATGGGGAAGATAAAATAGGATGTTTTTGTATTTCTCAGCACTGAGACAATTGGGTGTCATTGATTTGTATCTGATGTGTTATTGAGGGTGGATAACTTTTCCACACCCAGTCTGGGTGAGGTCAGGGCCCTATGGGCCCTGCACAGGATATATAAGTGCAAAGGTTAGTGTTCTGGCTTGGAGCTCTGAGCCACAGCAGGAGTGGTGCGTGAGTCTGGGCCAGCCATTCTAATGAGCTCCCCGGCTGTACACCCAGATGTTGAATTATATTTGGTCTGTAATTCAGGATGCTGTTTTTTCCCCTGAACTAAGCAAATGATATTTGTATGCTGGATTAAAGTAAGATTGTTAACCCTGTAACATTGCTTTCCTTAAGTAAAGCAGATTAAAGGACCTGTGTTGGCAGCTTTCTGGGTGCTGGTTGTTGGTGGATCTTATACTCCCACAGAAGCTGCTAGTGGGATTGTTGGTACACCCCTCCCCCACTGGACAGTGCAATCGGTTGTCAAATCTTGTTGTTTCTATATCACATCCCTAGCATCAAATTTCTCATCACCATTCACACAGCAACCACTCTGACTCAAGCCCTCATCACCTCTCACCCAGACTACTGAAATAGCCTCTGAGTTGTTCTCCCTGCCTCGGATTTCTTCCCTCTCCAGTCCATCCTCCGCTCAACCGCCAAAGCGATCTTCTTAAAGTGAAGGTCTGACCATGTTACTCCCTTGCTCAGTGAACTCCAGTGGCTCCCTATTATCCCTAGAGTCAAATATAAATGTAATTTATATTTGTAAAGCACCTCACAGCTTCACTCCAACCTACCACTGTACCATTATTGTGCTTCATTTCCCTTAAACTCCATAGTCCATACAAAGAGGTCATCTGGTTGTTCCTCACACATGCTACTTCCTCTCCCATCTCCACGTCCTCCATAGGCTAACTTCATCCCTCCTTACCTTAGCACTACCTACTATGTGACACCTTTCCAGAATCCCTTGCTATAAGACTCTCCTTGCCATGACCTCGTATTTATTTTGTGTATTTATATACAGACATATTATCTCCCCTGATGGAGTTCAGGCCTCCAGAGGGCAGGGACGATGCCATGTTTGGCCTTGCCCGCCCGGTGCCCAGCATGCAGAAACAATGAATGCCTGATGATGGATCGATGATTGAGAAGCTCTTTGGCTGCTGGGTCACACTGTTGAATCATTGAGCTTGGTGTCCAGTAAAGCTTCCAGAACTTTCTCAGACAAATGGAGGCCTCTGATGCACCTCCATCTTGCACTTGGGAAGTTGATTTTTGGAACCAAAGTAAAAGATGACATTTATCCCTGTTGTACTTTACCTTATTAGACTTAGCCCAGTGCTGTAGCTTGCCTCAGGATCTGACAGTCATCTGGGGTCATGCCAACACATAGCTGCTGTAGGGTTTAGGTGAAGCCAGACCCATGAATAGCAAGGAAAAAATAAATGGCTGAAGGAAAATGAATGATAAATGAACATTGGAGCCTGCCATAGGTGGACCCCTTCCCAAGTCAACTAATGTTTGAGAATCTGGGTTTACTAAAACAACCAGTCAGGGTGAGACTATCCACTTCACAAATAATACTTTTGAATAAGAAACTCCTCCAGGAGTTGGGACAATATTATCCTCATATCTTTGACTTGAACTGTCATCTCAAGATATGTATTGGTAAGCAAAATGGGATCCTTAGCACTTAGTTCAACAAGTGCCCTTGAAGAGTTTGGCTTTTGTTTGCTTTGAGTAATTCAGTGTATTTCATCGAGTCTTACTAAGTGCTAAGCCCCAGGCCCAAACCCCTGTTAGGTGTAAATCCTATGTGGGTGTGGATTGGCAACTAAGGTGGGGCCTAAGGTGGGGCTAACTCCAGGGAGGGCCTAGTTTACATGTGTGGGACCGCAGAGGCTCTTAGACCATGTGGGTTTAAGTCGACTCTTTGTAACGATTTTAGGTCATGTGGGTGAGTCGCATGTGTGACTCAGTCCTGACGCTGAAAAAGATATAAAAATCAGGGGTTGGTCTCAGCTTCCTTGGAGCTCTTTGCCGCAGCAGTGGTGGTGCGAGTGATTCTGGGCCAGCCCTTGTTCTGAGCTCCTGGGCTGAACCTAGATGTTGGTAACTATGAATCTGTATTGGGTCTGTCAGCTGATGTTTGTAATTTGTTTGTAATTTGCTCTGAAGTTCAGGGTGCTGGCCTCTTCCCTTGAACTAAGGGAATGATATTTGTATGCTGAATTAAAGTAACCTTGTCAACCCATTCACCTTGCTTTCCTTAGTTAAGCAGATCAAAAGAACCTGTGCTGTTGGCAGCTTTCTGGATGCTGGCTGTGGTTGGACCTTACACCCCCACAGAAGCTGCTAGCGGGATTATGGAAACAAGATATCAGAGGAGTGGTAAATAGATCAGTGTTTTGAACAGTTTTGCTTTACCCCAGGGGGTCAGTTGGGGTTGTTGTTTGTCCTTCATTCTTGAAGAGGACCATGACATCAGGAAGATGATGCCTTGACTCGTACCTGAATTGGATTTCAGTGAGGGAGGGCTGTGCAAAGTCTCCAGCCTTACCTGTCCTCCAGAGCCCTCCGGGTCCAGTGAAAACATATAGATCAGGACAACTGGAGATGGCCCAGGATGCAGTGGGAGACCTTGCCCTTTTTAAGCTAAAGTTTTTCCAAGTTCTCACTTTGACTGAGGCAATATCCACTCAGCGATTAGGGCTGTTTAAGAAGTAGCCAAGAAATGGCCCCTTTAATTAAAAAAATTGGTAGAAGATCCAAGAAAGCAGATTATGACTCAGTGTAAGGAAAACTTTCCCAACATTTGGGTTTATTCCAAGAGAAATGGGGCTGCCTTTGGTCCTGTCATGCTACCCACCTGTTGTCTCTGCTTCCCCTCCATTTTTCTCTGGGTGTCAGCAGGTGTAGCAGGAAGGCCGAATTTATGATCTCAAATATAATCATGTATATGTTTGAATGGTCCGAAATCGCAAGGTATGAGAGATTCTCTAAGGAGAAAACAACAAGAAATTTATTTAGGCCCCACCGCAGCAAAAACTTGAACCAGCCTCCCCATTCCAACATCTTGACAAAAAGACTCCAGGCCCAGAAAGCCCATT
>JAQQSZ010018097.1:0-10650 GCA_028646595.1 Phalanger gymnotis | reverse complement strand
GTTGCATTCTCATCTAACAGTTGCTTAGCTACCTTAGCTACCTTTTGTTCTTTTCCCATGGACCAATCCCACCAGGCCTTCAATAATTTGTGCTGGTCTTTTGATTGTCCTTCAAGACTGTCTATGGTTCCCACAGCTAGAACCAGCATGCCAGGTACTGATTCATGATCTTTATGCATCTACTGAGAGAAAATGGCCCATTTCCCTTTTGTCTAATGCTAATGCTTTTTCCCAGCTAATACAACCCCTAGTTTTCTGGGACATTCCTACATTTCAGGTTTCAGCCGCCCATTGAATAGTTGTTCTCTGTGGTATTTGGGATTTTTTCCCCCCAAAGGTGAATCGCTGTTAATTATTCTCTTCCCATATTGCTAACTTGCACCAATTCACATATTTATTTTACTTAACCAGGATTTCTCATGGTTTTTTGTGTGTGATTATTTAGTCTATCTCTTAATTTTGTATTTAAATCAGTTTAATTAGAAAGAATGTATTAATGCATACTATTTGTTGGACACTGTACATATCACAAAGAATAATAAAACCTGCCCACATAGAACCCACACTCCAGTCAGGGAGGTTAGGCCTGTGCACATAATAAGTGTAATATCAGGTAAACATTTAATAATAAGAGATGTGGGCTATTATCAGTTCAAAGGCCAGAGAAATAATGTTTAGCTAAGGGAGATGAATCAGAGGGCCTTCAGCATTTTAGGTGAACCTTAAGGAATTAAACAGAGTTTGGCAGGAAACCACAGGCCAAGTTTGAGAAGTAGCAAGTTGTCAAGTGTGCCTTGATTGAGTATAGAGAACAAGGGCTAAAATGCAGAAAAAAAGTATAATAGGGCTACATCCTAAAGAGCCTTGAATGTCACATGAAGGGATGGGCAAACACACATGAAGACAGACCATTCATTAACCACTTAACTATGTGACAAGAGCTGTATTATACATATAGATATAATTATATGTGTATATACATGTGAATATATAGTCCATATATAGAAAAACTTTTATCTGATTAAAAAGGTTGTTATTAGGCAAAATAAATGGATTTGCTTACATAAAATTTAAATTTCATAAGAGAATATTATAAACAAAATATAACAGATAAAAAGTCTTTTCAGTAACTACATCTAATTAAAGTCTGATTTCTCTAATATATAAGGACTGATTTTGATTTCTGTGTAATATCCAGTCTACAATGGATTCTCTAATTCAAAGAATATGAAGTCTTTTTTTTGGAATGAGAAAATGCAAATCACAAATGACAAAATGAAAAACTCTTCAAACTTTTTGAATGATTAGAGGAATGCGGATCAAAGCAGCTTTGTCATATCACATTATGCCTGTCAAATTGGTAAAAAAAAATTTAAAACAATAAAATTTAATGTTAATGAGTGTTGGGAAACAGGTACACTATTACATAGTTGGTGAAACTGTAAATTGGTACAATCATTTTGAAGAAGAATATAGCGATATATTATAAGGGATACTAGACCAATTATGCTCTTTGACCTAGTGATCCCACTACTAGGTCTTTAGTGTAAGAATACATTTTTTTTAAATAAGGTAAAAGACCTATCTACATAAAATATTCCTATTGGCTTATTAGTACAAGAGTAGTATGAGAGAAAAACTAGCAATAACCTTTCCATCCGACAACTGGGATATAGCTCAGCAAAAAACAAAATAATAACATAATGCAATATCATTGAACAATTTCAAAAATGCAAAGAAATATGTTCAGACCTATGAAAAGTTAGAAAAGGAAGAAAGTAAAATTAGTACAATAGCATGGACAGACTATGTACCAACAACAGCAACATAAAATAGACAGATGAAAAAGAGATGGGAAGGGCATATGGAATAAATAATCTGTTACCATCATGATTTTATTAAACTTTATATTTTCTTTCAAAAACTGGTTATTCGAATTGTTGGCATTGCTGTTTAGCTGTATCTGACTCATCATGACACCATTTGGGGTTTTCTTGGCAAAGATACTGGAGTGCTTTGCCATTTCCTCCTTTGGTTCATTTTACAGATGAGGAAACTGAGGCAAACAGGGTCAAGTGACTAGCCAAAGGTCACACAGCTAATAAGTGTCTGAGGCCAGATTTGAACTCAGAAAGAGGAGTCTTCCTGATTCCAAGGCCAGTGTTTTATCCACTGTGGCCACCTAGCTCCTCCTTCAAATTAAAGAGCTTCAAGGAAAGTCTTAGCCCTTATTTTGCTTATTCCTTTATTTATACCCAGTAGGAGCTCCTTGAGGGCAAAGATTTTTCACTTTTCTCTTTGAGTTTCTGGTCCTTAGCATGCTAGATGCTTTTTGAATGCCTTATTGACATGAACTGAATTTTGAGGCTGTTAAATTAGAGATGTTAGCATCATTATTTTAGTTGAGTCCTGGACTTTGATTCAATCGACCTTAATTTGAATCATGCCTCAGATATTCCTAGCTTTGTCACCAGAAGTGAGTCCCATAATATCTCAAAGCCTCAGTTTCCTCACCAATAAAATGAAGAGAATCATATTATCTTTCCCTGTCTCGTGCTGTTAGGAAAACACTTTGTAAACCCAAGAAAGGTATGGAAACGTGAGTTATTCTTTATTAGGAGCATCTATAAAACAGTAAAGGGGGTGGCAGACAGTTGGTAGATACACTTCCAGAATTTCACAGCCCAGACCTGGAAGATTCCATGGATTTAGGGGACATCTTTGCTTAGACCCCTGGAAAGTAAGTCAGGACTCAAGTTTCTGAACTTCAAAGTGATTTTTTGGGCCCAGTGGGGAGCAAGATAAAATCCTTAAATTTATCCAGTTTGGAGAATTTGTGAAGACAAATTCAACAGCTCCGATAAAGTGAAGTTCATCTCTTGGCAGTTTTGAAGTTCTGGAGAAAACATCAACAGCCAAGACTTGGAAGACAACAAATCCCTAAATTTGCTGAAATGTAGAATGTTTCTGTGGGAGACATACAGAGGATTCCATGAGGCTTTGAAAAAGGGAAAGGAAAAAAAACACACACACATACCACAAATGTCAAATTGCTAGTAAACTCACCCTTGCACAATGCTTTCAGGTTTACAAAGCATCTTCCTCACAATAACCCTGTAAACTGGGTAGGATTAGCATTATTACCTCCATTTTTTGGAGGAAACCAAGGTTCAGATAAATTAAATGACTTGTCCTTAGCAGAATTTCAACATAGATCTCCTGAGTTCATGTCTAGCACACAGGCTACAGAAAGACAAACAGAGTGAATATGTTGCTTTGCATAAAAATTGAGTTGTGAACATACTGTTTTGCATTTTAAAAAAACTAGTTAATCTGTCTACATTGTGTTTGATATGGATGGGGCTTGGGAAGTCTGAGTTGCTGAAATATAGATTCTGAAATCTAAAAATAAGTAAATCTTTTTATCAAAAATGAAAAACTTTACTCTTCACAGAGATTGCTTTATGGTTTAGTTTATGAGTAAATACATGAAACTACTTACCTGCTCTTTAGGGTGTCATTCAAGGCTCTTTACAATTCACTATGCTCTTGATATCTAAGCCAAAAGGAAGATTTGCTGTTTCCCAGACATGTCCTATGCTTTCCTGCCATTCTTCTCATTCTTCCCTAAAGCCTAGAAGAACCATCTCACATCTTTTGACATCCCATTTATCCTTCCATGCCAATTACTTAAGAAGGCCTTCCCTGATGTTCCAAGCTAGAAGAGATTTCTTTTGCAACTGATCTCATAGCACTTCCCCTTTAATTAATTCTACTTTATAACACAATTTGACTATATATATGCAATATATTTAATAATTAATTAATAATATATGTCTAATAAACTACAAAAAACTTCTTGAAGGCAGGGGTCATGTTCAAATTAATCATATTTGTATCTCATCTAGTATCTGGCATAACACATTACACGGAATAAGTATTCAATTCAATTCAATCAATATTATTAAGTACCTACCATGTCTCTGGCACTGTGCTAAGCATTGGGGAATACAGAAAGAGCCAAAAGAAAGTCCCTGCCCTCAAGGATCTTACACTCTAACAGGAGAGAAAACATGCAAACAAAAATATACAAAGAAAGCTATATACAGGATGAAAAGGAAAAAAAATTAAACGAGTGAAAGTCTCAGAGTTAAGAGGAGTGAAGGAAGGCTTCCTGTAGAAGGTGGGATTTTTTATTTGGAAGTTAGAGGATGCCAGGGAAATTCTAATAAATGTTTATAGAATGATTGAATAAATGAATGAAGGAATGACAATGTGTGATACGTATGGTAGTATGTTAAATAAAGACATTCTCTGTAAAATATTTAATTTCACTGGATTTCAAATTCTGTCTCTTCCAGGTAATTCCAAAGTCTTTAATTGGATGCCAGGAGATGACTTGTCTGGGATATTATAGAAAAGATCACTTTTAACATATGGGTTGGGCTTTTCTGTCTGACATCTTAGCTTGGAGGCAGCAGCACCAGGAGTTCCCGAAACCTCACCATGTGGTCCAAGGACGATAAGAAGAAGAAAGATGCCGGCAAGTTGGCCAAGAAGGGCAAAGATCCCGTGAACAAGTCTGGGGGCAAAGCTAAGAAAAAGAGGTAGTCCAAGGGAAAAGTTCGAGACAAACTCAACAATCTGGTTCTGTTTGAGAAAGCAACCTACTTCAAACTCTGCAAAGAGGTCCCCAACTATAAATTTATCACCCCTGCAGTAGTCTCAGTGAGATTGAAAATCCAGGGGTTCTCTAGCCTAAGCAGCCCTCCAGGAACTACTTAGTAAAGGTCTGATTAAGCTGGTTTCCAAATAGAGAGCACAAGTGATATATACCAGAAACACCAAGGGTGGAGATGCTCCAGCTGCTGAAGATAAATAAAATGGTTCAACATTTTTGTGTACATTTTTAAAAATAAACTTTTTGGACTAAAATAAATAAATAAAATATGGGTTGGACTAGATGTCCTTTGAGGTCCCAGTCAGTTCTGAGGTTCTGTGATACTTTGATCCTGTGTGCCCTGAACAAGGTATTTACGCTCTCTTAGCCTCAGCTTCTATATTTGCTAAATGATGAGGGTTTAGAAGAGGTGCCTCCTAGCTTTCTATCCTATGATCTTCCTTACTTTTGGAAAATGTATCCTCAAAGCGGGTCAGGAACTTTTATTCCTCAGCTTTGTTCTCTTGCATTTCAGCCCATTTAAGGGATTTTATTTTCTCTTAAGTTTTAAATAGAAAAAACTATGAAGTAAAGTCATTTCTTTTTTAAAAAGGAAGGAAGATGGTATCATATACTTGATATTCCTCCAGGGACTGGTCATCTTTCCTGGTTTCCATTCTTGTAGGCTCTGTATGCAATTCATGCAGATCCTGCCAATTAAATGGTGCTGGGGTTGAAGAATAAGCCTGGAGCTATGAAGGAGGAAGTACATTTGAAGCCAGGATTGTCAGGGGAGCCAACGGGGCCTTGGGAAAGATGCTGAAAATGCCTAATGAGAAATCCAAAACTTTTCAGAACTTCCTTAACAAATGTCAATGAGGCGATACTGGAGATAGGCCTGGATTTAATAAATCTTTTAATATTTCCACAGCTGTGTCTGCTTCCACAGGATTGGTGGACCATTTTCTTAAATAAGGCATGGTGCTGGTCTGACATTAGTTTAACAAGGTAATTATCAAGTGAAAAATAGCTGCTGCACTGCTGTGAACCTGAATAATAACTCTTGTAATTACTGATTTTTGGCCCATCTTTAAAAAAATAATAGAGTTTTAAGTACTAAAGCTTTTATATGAAATATATTCGAGCACGGTTTCTAATAGTGTAGAGAATTATTAAGGCTATAATTAGTGGTTTACTTATATAATCAGTCAAATGCTGTTTATCCTTTCTATTCTGTTCACTTTGAGGGAAAGTAAATATGTATGAGAATCTTCAAGTTCTATTATACCACTAACCTTGAAAAAAGTCGATCATTATTTTTTTAAAATCAAGCAAGTTAAAATTTAGTGAATGCCTTGGTAGCAAACTGCATCAACACACTAGACTTTAATAAATCATAGCAAGACTTCAAATCACTTACATAATAAGCCTTTTTTACAAAGACAATTTTATACTGCTCTCAGGTAGCATTATATAACTACAGTTCTGAAGGTATTTTAAAACAGAAGTTTGTACAGATAATTAAGACATACATATATCACTGATTAATCCTTTGTCTATGTCTCTGTTTTGATTATTTTTTTTCCTAGCCACACATTTCAAACTAAGATATCTCATGTGTCCATAGGCCCATGAAGCAGGAAAAGTATAAGCATCATATCCTTTTCATTTAACTCGATTCTGAGAACATTCTTTGTTCATTGCTCCCAGTGTAACTAACCTATTTTGATACCACAAATGATGCATATTCCTAATGAAAACAATGACATCATTCAAGTGCAAATCAGATTTTTCAAAGGGGGAAATAAATAAAATATAAATGCTTTTGAAAATTGAGTAAAAATAATTTAATGATAATTGAGAAAGACCAAGATTATCTTGTAATGCTTAAGAGAGCAGTCATACTGGGTCTTAAAGAGACTTCCTTCAGTTGAAACTTCCTGGGGTCTGTTCTTTCCCTTCCCTCATCCCCCCTCTCCTTGTATACAGTATTATTGCCAAAGTATACTTTACATGGATCCTTCAAATCCTATTGACTTGTCAGAAAGTCAAAGTTGCATACTTCATGAGGACAGTTCCTATCAATGAGCATTTGAAAACATGCTAACATTTGGGTGAGGGCCAACTTCATAAAAATAAACATAAAACACACAATAATATTGTAAAGGTGATTCTGCCAGAATGAATAATAAAAGCTCAATATATCAAGGTACAGAATTCAGTAAGCTCCTGAATTCCAATACCCCACTATGACTGTCTTGATTAAATAATGAATTATGAAATATATGTACCCCGATAGGTAATTCTGGTATGTAGCCTCCAAGTACTTAATAAAATACTGCTCTACACATTTTTAATGTAGCTGTAGAAGGGTGCTAATTTAGCATTCCTTCAAACAAACACTTTATTTTACCTTATCTTGGTAAACAAAGTTTTTCACATAAGGAAAACTTCCTCTGAAAGTAAAGAAAAAGTTGTACATTAACTTGAAAGTCAGTACGAAAGATAAATTCATTGCAATAAAGCTAGAACTGAAAGATGAACACTGACCCACTAAAAATAAGACACAAAACTTAACTAGATCCCAGTTATGTAAAATTAAAAAAATGGGCATTAGGGGCTTTACATCAAGATTCTCATAACAATAATACCTTATTTTTGAGAAAGAAATGGAGTTTGGAGAAGGTCCTGCATAGAGGCAAAAAGATTCGTCTGCTGTAAGAAACAACTCTGGTAGACACTATCAAGGAAGGAGCTACAAGGTCAATTTGATATTTTATTGGGATAATGGCTAAAAAAAGATTGGAGTTGCTCAGAATCAGTCATTAAGACATTTGAAATAATTATTCATTCATTCATTCAGCAAACATTGATCAAGTGTATACTATTCGTAATAATGCACTATGCTTGGTTCAAGGCCAGATACAAACATAAGTATGACAAGCCCACTGTCCTTAAGCTATTTAAAACCCATTGCCAAATCAATCGGTGCTATCAACCAGTTACTTCAACTGTCCCAATGGTCCAATTAGGTTGACCACATACTAGTCAGATGACCTCTCTGGTGATCATCTGTACTTAGAGGAAATGTTAGCTCTTAAGGTCACCCCTAAGGTGACCCTCAGCTCTAAATCTATGATGCTTTAACCTGTAATACAGACTTGAGCTTTAGATTCAGGCGGTCCTCAGCCGTAGTAGAAATGTGCATCAGTGTAGCTAAATTATGTACATGAGGGAAGAAGAGGATACTAGGAAGGAAACAAGCATATATTCTGTGCTAGGCACTATGCTAAATACTTTACAAATTTATTCCCATTGGAACCTCACAATATCCCTGGGAATTCGGTGCTCATTTTACACTGGAGGAATTGAAGTAGACAGAGTTCAAGTATCTAAGATCCTGTTTGAACTCATCTTCTTGATTTTAGTCTCAGCTCTCCATCCACTGCACCATCAAACTGTATCTACATGGAGAAAAATGGACTCCAAATAAAAAATAAAGAGGTTTGTTTATCTGTTGTGGTTAGATGGTGTTTCCATAAAACTCACTTTCATACCATTATACAGGGCTTTATCAAGTTGCCTGGTTGTATACAGAATCTTGGGGCTGAAGCATCCATAGAATGGAATTATTATTTGGGTGGTGATGGTTAAAAAAAAACAAACAAACAAACAGAGAAAATGACATTGGTGTCCATGACAGAGTGCGGAGAGATTGAGAACAAAGGTTTCCTGTGCCTTATCTGATGCTTGTCTCCTGAAGTCTGTAAGTGGGGAGCCCCAAGTGTGCTTCCAGGACATCGCATAAAAGAAATAGAAATCCTACTTCCTAACAAAAATGTCAGTCATTAGATCTTTTGCAATAGCCACTAATTGGTCTCCTTGCTTCAAGTTTCTACTTCAGTTCAACATTCACTCCATCTCTAAAGTGATTTTCCTGGAGTGTAGGTCTCTCATGAGGGAGAGACACTCAAATTATCCCTATTTATTACCTCCAGGATCCTATATAAACTTCTCTGCTTGGCTTTCAAAGCTCTTTGCCCTCTTCTTGCTCTTTACACATAACACTTCATTTCCCCTCTCTCTGTCTTTGCTCGGGCCTGGAAGGATGTCATTCCTTTTCTCCACCTCTTAGAATCTCTTGTTTCCTTCAAAACTCAACTCAAGCAGATACCTTTCCTAATTCTAGCTGCTAGTGCCCCCAAAAATGGCTTTTAATTTTTAAATACATATTGTATATTATTTATTTATGTTCATGTTGTCTCCCCAGGTGCAATACAAGTTATTTGAAAATAGGGATTATTTCATCTTTGTCTAGCTCTTAGCACAGTGCCTAGCACATAGACTGAATAGATGCTTGTGGATTGAGTAAAGGCAGCACAAATTGCTCACATCCTAGTACAAGACAATCAAAAATAATATTGGCAATATCCAAACAGATCTCTCTAGTTTGCTTTTCTTAGGTTCTCAAGTGGCAAGTTCTTAATGCCTTAGAACAGGGCTGTCCAACCTTAGGTTTTTGTTGAAACAATAGACAATATATTTTGATTTGCCATTTTAGTGAGAGCTCTGCAGTAGCTCGGCTTCCTTTACTAAAGCATTTATATATGTTTCTATGCTTGTAGGCAGGCTGCATAAATTGCACTGTGGGCAGGCTGCATTTTAGACAGCCCTGCCTTAGAAGAAAGAGAAAATACACAAAAGAAGCCATCTTTTTTATCATACTATGTTATGGAAATGTTTGTTTTATTCTACAAATTAAAAATAAAATAAAGAAACAAAGTAGTAATGTCATGTTTATTAGAAGTAGGAAAAGGAATGTCTGTTCAATCCATGGCATGACCAATTTATAACTCTGCATGATCGAGTGAAACTGCAAATGAGGAAGAAATTTGATGTACTCATTTTTTTCCAATTGGAATTCCGTCAATTTATTTATCAGTCTAGGATACTATGGTGTTTGGCCAAAAAATTTTATGTGCTACTATCAGTTTTACCATTTTATCACAAGAATAGGACATGTAGGTATCACAGTGGATAGTGCGGGGCCCAGGAGTCAGGAAGACCTAAGTTCAAATCCACCCTCAGACTTTTGCTAGCTGTGTGATCCTAGCCAACTCATTTAACCATGTTTGCCTCAGTTTCCTCATCTGTAAAATGAACTCGAGAAGGAAATGGCAAATCATTCCAGCATCTATGCCAAGAAAACACCAAATGGGGTCACGAAGAACAGGACACAATTGAAACGACTGAAAAAATTCACAATAATCTTCTATTTCAATGTGACAGATCTCCTGATCCTGATCAAAGCCAAGAGTGCCAAATTAAAAAAAAAAACCATCAAATGTTTGCTCTTTCCCCACTTACGCTCCCTCACCCATGGTTTAGGACTCTACAGTTTAGACTTACTATGGCTACAATGTTTCCAATGACACAATGAAGGGTAGGCTTGAATAGCATAACTCACAGAATCACTGAAACATAGTTCTTAAAGGAGGCATCTTCTAAATCATTCCAGTCCTTGTTACTAAGGATTTTCAGGGAAGGGATTGCCACAGACTCACATTTTAAGCAATTTCAGAGTTTAACTTTGTCACCTATTCACAGGAAATACTTTATTCCTAAAATGAACCCTCCCCCCCTTTTTAAAAGCCTATTTCTATTGGTTTCAAATGCTGCTCCAAACACTTACTATCTACATAACCCTTCAGTCTTTAGTTTCCCCTTCTATTAATTTGGGATAATAATTACATTCATCACAGAGTGATTATCAGGTTCAAATAAGATGATGTCTGCAAGGTACTTTTTAAGCCTTAAAACATTACATAAATATGAGTTATTATTACCATTGTTGTGGTATTGTTTTCAGAAAAGACACAGTACAGAGTCCTAAATCCTCCATAAGACAGCTATCAAAATTAGAATGAAGTTATACCTTAATAACTGCCATCTATAAAATAAAGCAGTTCACTTCCAGATCAACTTTCTTT
>JAQQSZ010018096.1:0-10650 GCA_028646595.1 Phalanger gymnotis | reverse complement strand
ATATCAAACATGCCTCTCACATCCCTCAGGCTGAACCAGATTAAAATATGTTTGGAAAATATTTAGCAAAATAAATCAGGCAACTAGCTGGCACACTGGATAGAGTCCTAGGCGTGGAGGCCAAAAGACTAATAATCTTCTTGAGTTCAAATCTGGCCTCAGCCACTTCTTGGCTGTGTGACCCTGGCCAAGTCACTTAACCTTGTTTGCCTCAGTTTCCCCATCTGTAAAATGAGCTGCAGAAGGAAATGGCAAACCACTGGCAGTATCTTTGCCAAGAAAACCCCAATGGGGTTGTAAAGAGTCAAAAACAACTGAGTAAATAACAAAATAAATAAAAATACAATAACATAGATTAGATTACATTTTAACACTAAGTTAATAGATGACCAGCAGAGAACTTAAAGTAGGGATTAGTGGATATATGGCTGGATGTGGAATCAGGATGACCTAAATTCAAATTTGGCCTCAGACACTTTCTACCTGCATAACCCTGAGCAAGTCACTTAACCTCTGTTTGCTTCAGTTTTCTCATCTTAAAATGCGAATGATAATAGCACCTACACACATAGGTCATTATAAGGCTCAAATGATTGCCAAGTGCTTAGCAGGGTGCCTTGTACATAGTAAGTACTCTACAGGGTGTCCCTAAAGACTGGACACATAGGAAATCTCATTAACATCTCATTAACCATTTTACCAAAGACTCTGCGTTGTTCAGCGACTTCTTTTTCTGGGGTGTTCTAAAGGAGAATGTGTACTTAATGAAAATGAAAGTCACAAATGCAACACACTTGACTGAACACATAAAGAGTGAATGTGCTAAAATTGATGGCAATGTGGAGTTATTGCATCGAATTCATGAGAATCTTGCAAAGCGCATCAACCTTTGCATCACAAATGATCGAAATCATATTGAAGATGTTATTTGTTAATATTCCAATTAAATAAAATGTTGTTGAAAATTTCATTCATTTCATTTCTTGAAAATATGCATTTTTGCCCATTTGTCCAGACTTTAGGAACACCCTGTAGAAACAACAGCTGCTATTATTATTATCAGTGGCCCCAGTTTCTGTGTCAGTTTGATAGTGTTCCCTTATGCCACTTTAGCTGCCTATAAGTGCTAATTTCCACCTGTTTGCTGGACTGCCAAGCTGCTAGGCTTGGGACCCTGACCTAAGTCAAAGTTAGGCTCCTTATAGCTCCTTATAGATAGAGGAATGGGGCCCCTGTCAGGAACAGACTGGGGTAGAGCTTGAGACAAGGTTTGTACTCTTAGTTCATTCATATCTTGGGGGAGGAAGGAGACAGTGAATTCCTAAGGGATGTGGATGACACTAAATTGCTTCAGTCAGGAGCTGTTGAGAAATTCCACTTGGACACCAGCCTGTTGGGGAACTGACGAAAACAGTGGCAGATGAAATTTAGTTTGTGTAAAAGGCAAGTAACGCAAAGAGACCAAAATAAGCCAGTCGAGCCTGATTCATACCCCTTGTGTGCTTGTGGGAGCTCTTCTCTTGAATTACAATGGAAATGAATCAGATGCACCAAAAGCCACGACCAGCTCATGCGTTCAGAACTTTTTCTGAGAATAGAGACTAGATCGTGAGCTTGTAATGAGGAAAGCAGTTGTCTGAGCAGTGGTTATGTATTGTTGTTGTTCAGTCATGTCTGATTCTTAGTGACCCCATTTGGGGTTTTCTTGGCAGAGGTACTGGAGTGGTTTGCCATTTCCTTCTCCAGCTCATTTTACAGATGAGGAAACTGAGGCATACAGGGTTAAGTGATTTGCCCAGGGTCACACGCTAGTAAGTGTCTGAGGCCCGATTTTGAACTTAGGCCTTCCTGACTCCAGGTCTGGTGCTCTATCTACTGTATCACCTAGCTGCCCTGTGGTAACATGTAATGAGCATAGAAGGCAGGCTTGTTTTACAGAAAGAGAGCTGGGCTTGAATTCAGGAGAGACCTTGGTTTAAATTCTGCCTCCAACATTTACTTGTTGTGGGCTCACTGGCAAATCATTTAAGATCTCTGAGCCTCAGAACAGGGATAATCATGTCTGTGACATAATGTACGTAAAATACTTTGCAAACATTAAAGAGCTGTATAAACATCCAGTATTATTATTAAAAAGCAGACTGGCTATTGAGTCCCCTTCACAATGAGTAGGCAACAACTAAGTAAATGGCATGTTACCCTAATCAAGTGCAGGTTCTCACTTCCTTAATCCATCTCAGAAAGACAAGGCTGGATCAAAAGAGCTGAATCTCTCAATCTGATCCCAAGCACTGGATTAAGAGGGTGTTGTTCCTCTAGGTTTTGAATAACTCCTTAGACAAAGTTTCAAGATGATGATGATGATGATGATGATGGTGATGATGATGATGGTGGTGGTGTGTGTATGTGTGGAATATCAATTAAGTTGGGACTTTTTTACTGTTTTAGAATGATAAATTAATTAAATGTCTTTAATTGAGCCTTACTAGGTGCAAAGCCCCAGGCCTAAACCCCTATCTGTTAGGTGCTAAGCCTATGTGGGCATGAAGCCCTCAGTGTCCTAAGGGGGGTTGCTAGGACCAGAGCCAATAGTAGGAGCCTAAGTTCTGGTCACACAGACGATGTTTGATGATGGCTAAAGAGTGTATAAAAAGAGAAAACAGAGTTATTTGCTTGGGGCTCTGAGCCACAGGAAGAGTGTTGTTATGAGCTCCTGGGCTCCTGAACTCAGATGTTGATTTCTTGTTAACTATGAACTGTATTTAGTCTGTTTATAATGTATGTTTGGTTAGTATTTGCTCTGAAGTTCAGGGTGCTGGCTTTTTCCCCTGAACTAAGTGAATGATATTTGTATGTTGGATTGAAATAAGATTGTTAACCCCCTAGCACTACTTTCCTTAGTAAAGCAGATCAAAGAATCTGTGCTGGTAGCGTTCTTGCTGTTGGGCTTGTGTTGGTCTTTCACCTCCACAGCAGCTGCTAGCTGAATTGTTGCAACAATGTGGCCATGGAGGGAGGGGAAGTAATATCTGTTTTACTAAATACAAGTTAAATGTGCTATGGAGCGTGCTTTTTAAACCTATGGCAATGAATGATTTCTGAATGTATTTTCCAGAATTATAGTCAATAATATGCTGACTTAAAGCTGAGGTATCAAACACATTTCAGATTAAAATGTAACTGGGAAACATTTAATAAGATAAATAAAAATACAATAGACCATAATGTTAATATATGCTTTCCCAAGTCAAAGTTCAATCTACAGGTATCCTTAGCAAGATTTAGTGTTCCTCTTCCTGTTTGAGTTTGATACCACTGATCTATAATGTGGTTCCAACTTCCTTTTTAGTGCTTTGTACTTTATTCTATTCAAGGTGCTTGCTAGACTACAGGGAATCTCTTTGCCATTTGGATTTTTGGTAGGGCATCTTCCACAATAGTGTTGAATATTTTTGGAGAAATTTACTTCTCTTAGATTCTTAGCCTCATTTATGCTGATGATCAGATATCATTGTTGAATCAAGTTAGATCTGTTGTTGCTTCTACCAAGGATCCCTGTAGTAAAGTCTTAGTAACTACTTAGAAGATGCTTATGTGGAGGAAGACTTTTCAGGCTTTTAAAAAATTGTATACAGTCCAGTTCTATTTTTGTAATCAGAAAACAATAAATTGCTGTAGTAAAAATAATGGCAATTTTGGGGTCAAGTGACCATTCCTAATAAAACCCATAATAGAGAGGGAAGTCAGGCAAATCCCAACGGATGCCCAAGATTTTGAAAAAGCAGATTTAAAAGGATTCACTTAAAGCATAGGAACATCCGGTGGCTAAATATTCTGTAGCAGAAGTCAGTCCAAGAGGCATGGATGCTCTGAAACAGAGGTTCTAAAGACACAAGCAGAAACCAGTCTGATAAGGAATAAAAGGGGGAGCTACTTAAAGAGAAAACTGCCCTCGTGAATTTTTTTCTTCACTACTTCCTTTTTTCTCCCCCAAACTGAGACTATTAACTTTTTTGTCTCAAGTAGTTTTCATTTAGGATTTCTTGCAATATGGCTCTGGGAAACCAGGCTTTAATAAAGCCCATTGGGATTCAAATGAAGCTACTTGACTATGCCTTTGTACCCAAATCACTTTGGCTGTCACTGATTGGCCAGTAGCAGGTCTTAGCTCACACTACGCTTACTCATTGTTTGGGTTTGATGGCTCAGATGGAGTGTAAAAAGTAACCGTTTCTGTTCCGGCCAGAAACTCTGAGGTCTTCCCCTACCAAACTGATTCTTTTGTGAAGGCAAACTAGGCCATCTTTTGCCTCGGTTCTTACCTAGCCTTTAATTACTGAATGCATGTTGCCTCAGACAAACTGAGACCTGGGAAAGACCTAGCTGAAAAAGGCCAAGGTCTCCCACTGCATCCGGGAGCATCTCCAGTCATTCTGACTTACGTCTTGCTGCTGGACTCCAATGACTGTGGAGAAGAGAGGGAGGCTGACGGCTTCGTACAGTACTGCCTCACTTAAATCCAATTCACTTGCAAGATATCGCTCTCCTGATGCTGTTCCTCCTCTTTGAGAATGAAGGATGGACAACAAATAACATGGCTGCTCTTGCAATTTGTGTACCAGATTAGGTCCTAGTTTCAATGCTTCATCTGGGCATGAAGTTGGCTTTGGGTTCTCAGTTCAACATTACTAAACTCTGGCAAGGTTAGAAATGCTAGAAAGGTTTCAGAGATTAAGAATTAGAAGGGATGTTAGAGACCATTGAGTACAACCCCTTCATTTTGCTGATGAGAAATTCGAGGCTCATATAGGTTAAGTGACTTTCCCAGGATTATAAGTGTTTAAGGCAAGGTTTGAAGGTAGGTCTTCCTGACTCCAAGTTCAATGTTTTTTCCTCATTATACCGCATTGCCTTCATATAGGTGGTTAACAAAAAAACTGTTTTCTTTCCTAGGAAAGACCTAGCTAAATATGGAAAGGCTTGTAGCCTGTGTTCACCATTTGGTTATGAATTCTCTGGTCATGGCAAGCCACAAAGCAAAGAAAAATACCAGATGGACCTCAATCCACTCTGCAGTGATGATGGTAGAGTGACACATAAGTGGGAATAATGCTTTAGGAATAGCCCAGTTTTTAGAACTTAGCTTTTTTTTACCCTAAATGTGACATCTTTGGCCGATGACCAAGATCTCACCATGCTAATTGCTAGTGGATTATTTAAAAAAAAATACTTTGACCCATTCCTGAAAATACAACCTTACAGGTTTTGCCTCAAAAAAGTGTCACCCACTATTTCTATGTCAAAAAAAATTGTGAGATTCCTTGAAAGATGAAACAAAAGAGAAAACTTGGTTCAATGACCCTCTGATATTTAAAATCAGGCAAGGCACAAAACAGGTAGTTGTATACTTGCCAAAAGGTGTTTGGTACTATCATGGAGGTTATCTACTACACAGTCCTAATGGAAATGGCATTTTGTATATAATTGTGAGGTCCTCTGGATGATCATCTTTGAGGATATTAGGCTGGTTGCATCCAGCCACAGCATACTGCAGAGCTTCCTAAGTGAAATCCATAATCATTCAAAAGAATTTGATCCAATCATCTACACAGGAAAAATCCAATTAATGAATATTTATGATCTAGTCTATGATATGCAGTTGGATGAACAAGTCATTGGATTGATTCAGCAACACATATATCTTGTATAGATACTTAATATCATCAATAAAGTAGTTTCAGAATTTGATTGGAGCAAGAAAGTAGGATGGATTGCTTTTGGGAAATTGTACAGGCCTTTCAATGACCTTGGGATTTTCTCTTAAAAAATTAATTTTTAAAAAATATCAGTGTTTTTTCTAGTGATTTTTATAGTTGTTAGTCAAAAGAGAGATATGTGGTGGGCATAAGCAGGCTGCAACATATTACCAGCAAATAATTTTTCAGAAAAAGCAGTATAAAGGATGTCATTAGACAAATTTATGACCTAAAAAGGAAGTGAAGCAGTGGATTTATTTTCACTGGAAGTCTTCAAGCTAGGTGATCACTTGGCATCTATACTGGAACAGAGTTTGTTTTTTGGTGGTTGTTTTGCTTTTGGTTAAGTATGGGTTGGCTTAGATATCTTTTGAGGTCATAAGTCTTAGATTTTGTGATTCTATGAAACATAGATCTTTTATTTTCCTTCCCTTAGTTAACTCTGTGCCAACAGATAAAATAGTCTGTTGCTGCCTATTCATATTTTCATCCAGGATACACTTAATACATGCATAGACCATTCTCATGAAGAGATGAGAAAGTAAGAACGTTTTGGGTAGTTACTGCTTTATTTTCAGTTTCTTTTAGGTACATTAATTCTATCTCTGATGTTTTCATTTCTTGTGTAATTATTTTCCCTGTGCGGCTTGGAAAAACACTCATTGAGAGCCTTTGAGATTATGCTCTCTTAAAAAACATGGATTTCTTTTGTTTCCATTTTGTCAGCTCTAACCCCTCTGCCTAATTTCATTTTTACCATTTCTACTTTCTCATATATAGCAGATTTCATGCTTGGATATTAGTCTCTAAATATGGCTTCATCACCATTGTTGTCAAGAATAGTTTGCCATAGGAAATGGCAGATCTTGTTTAACATACATCTATTTGTAGAATGGGGATAATAATATTTGCATCACCTGCCTCCTATGAGGAAAGTGTGTGAAAATCTTAAAAATACTACCTGAAAATGTTATTATTTTAATCCTGAAAGACATACAGTCTCACTTGAACTTATAGTCAATATTTTCAGTATCCTATACAGTGTCTGTATTACCTCTCTGAAATTCAATCCTCTGTGCTGATCCCATGGGGTCTGCTGTGCTTCCCGCTGCCATTAGCTGTCAAATCCTCATTTGCTTCCTCTGCAGGTATAGGCATCCTTTCTTAAGCACAGGCATCTGGGCACCCCAGGTACTAGTAGAGAAAGTCCGAGTTTCTCTTGCAGTTTTGCCTGGAATTATAGTTATTCCCCACAGAGCCCACAGAGCTCACTGTGTGGTGCCTAAAAGAAGCTTTTATCTGCACCTTTTGGGTCTCTACACGCTTATTGTCAGGACTGCTTCCAAAACTACCCATGAAAGATATACTAAACCCATAACAATGGTCCTGAGTGTCACATCTAATTTACTTTCCAGGTGGATGTAAAAGGCTGTGGGAAATATTGAAGAAGTGCCCTTACGGAGAGAAAGAGATCTTGGTGAACTGGGAAAATAATGGTGTCATTAAAAGAAATAGAAAACTCAGGAAAGAGTTGGTTTCAGGAGAAAAGATGTTATATATAGTTTTAGGCATATTGAGCTGGAGGTGACAGTAGGAAGAAGGAAATAAACATTTATTAAGTGCCCACTATGTGTCAAGTCAGGCAGCTAAGTGGCACGGTGGATAGAGAGAAAGTGAAATTTTAGAGGAAAAGATTCAAGATAGAGGAGAGGATTTAGAACTCCGATCACTTCTGTGGACATCATGTGATTGATGGACCCTCAACACAACTTTTGCTCTTGAGTTCTTATCAGTTGGCAAGAAAAGTTTAAAGAGGGACCCATGCAACATGTTCTTGTATAATCCTGATTCTCATAGTGGTTGCTTCTGTAATTGAGAGTGCCACGTGTTGCACTGGACAAAGTACTGGGCCTGGAGTCAGGAAGACCTTCAAATCTGACCTCAGAAACATACTAGCTGTGTAATCCTGGGCAAGTCAGGTAACCTCTGATTGCCTCAATTTCCTAAGCTGTAAAATAGAATAATACGATAGCACCTTTTTTACATGGTTGTTGTGAGGATCAAATGAGATAATATTTGAAAAGCATTTGACAAATGGGGTGGCTAGGTGGTACAGTGGATAAAGTGCTGGGCCTAAAGTCAGGAAGATTCATTTTACTGAGTTCAAATCTGATCTCAGACAGTTGTTAGCTGTGTGACCCTGGGCAAGTCACTTTAATCTGTTTGCCTCAGTTTCTTATCTGTAAAATAAGCTGTAGAAGGAAATGGCAAACCACTCCATTATCTTTGCCAAGAAAACCCCAAATGAGGTCACAAAAATGTTGGACATGACTGAACAACAAAACAAACCAGATACAATAAATATTTGTTCTTTTCTCTCTTTGCATTTAAGGTGTCAGCTTGCATCACTCCCCTTCTTCTATCACCCTACATCCATTCCCTTCCCCATGTTGTAAAGTTTGTTTTCAGCTCCCTCTCACTTCCTACTTTGATGGTACCCTTAGCATAGCTTGGGTTCAAGTGCCCTCATTTCTCTCAGATTGATGCAATAACCCAATGGCATCTTTTCCTTTGACAGAGCATTGTCCGCATCACAACTGGTCTTCTCCACCATTTTGTTTCTCCTCTTCTCAGGAAGGTAACTTTGCTTTTCTGAGCTTCAGTTTCTTTAGGTAGAAACTGAGAGACATAATTTCTAAAATTCCCTTAAGTCCTAAATCAATTATCTTATGATCTAAATGTATTGATCTACAAAGGTGGGGGATATGGCCTGACTCATGTGTGTCATCAACCAACTGGATGATGGGAAAATGAGTTTCATTCTGCCATCCCTACAGTGGCTAATTATGGACTTATTTTTAATTCGACTACACTTTCCTAGATCTCCCAACCCCACTCCCTCTTGCCCTCACTTTCTCTTTGTAAGCTTCCAGCTTCCACCTTCCTAATACCCACATCAAAAGCTTCCTGACTCCTAGCTGGTCAACCCATAACCTCCAGATCACCTTGTGGCTTTAGCAGGTACCTTTCAGGGGGAGGCTTCGTGTCCTGTGGATAGTAATTGATTCATAGATTGGGCAGGATGGATTGTGATCTGAAGTGCTGTTGAGGATGCTATTCTTCTAATCATTCAGATTCAAGATCTTGGTGTTATCTTCTACCTCTCACTTTCCTTCATCACACATATCTAATCAACTGGCCCATCTTCCCATCTATACCTCCATAACATCTCTCACATTAGACCCCCTTCCTCTACTCACACAGCCTCTCTACTAGTTCAGGCCATCTTCTGGCTGGACTCCCATTATCAAGTCCCCCTGCCCCCATTCCAATCTGGTCATCCTCCAGGTAGCTGCCAAAGCAATTTTCCTAAACTACTGGTCTGACTGTGTTGCTTTCTTATTCAGTCTTACCTGAGAGTCCCATTGTAGACACAATCTATGCTCATTATTGGTTCCCTGGGAGAACTTGGCATACTAAGGCCCCTGGGTATGGGAATATGATAAGTGGCAATGGGTGAGATCTATCTCCTTGTTCTTATAGTGTCTACCACTAAGTAAACAGGCAAGCAGGATTTCACTATGCTGTGCAAAGATACTTGCTGGTAGCCTGTTCGTAAGGAACTTAACTGTGGCAAGTTATATCTATGTGAGTAGTCCTTTGGGTAGCCTTTTTTTGGTGGTGCCTCAAGACTGGCATGGACTAAAATCAAGGCTACCTTCTCTAACTTTTTGTTTCTATTAAGTCTTGCTGTCTTATACCCTGTTCCCAGGGAACTTTATGTCCAAGGTTTCAACTGGCTACTTTGTTATAGCAATATCTAAGGTTTGTTTATTTTTTTTAACTTTGATTTTATTTTACTTTTTGTCAAAATTAAAAAAATAATTTTCAACAAATTTAACAATTTTAATTAACATGTGTTAATTTTCTCTTCTCTGTTGGGGAAATAAAAAATGAAAAGAATTTTTATAATACATATGCATTCTCACTCTGTCCATGCCTAAAAATGTATCTTATTTTATATCTTGAGTCCATCACCTGTGGATCCATCATTTTCATATGCCTTGAATTATGATTAGTCTTTGGATTTATCAGAGTTCTTAGGTCTTCACTTCAGCTGAAGCCTAATTAACTTTGCTTTAGCCCCTCATTTGAACTTTGCTGGGATCTCTGTTTTAGGGATGTTTCTTGTAATCAACATGTTAATTATGCTTTCTAATCTAGTCTGATATCTTCTTCTGTTTAATGGTGAATTCATCCCTTTCACATTTACAGTCATGATCATTGCATGTTTCCTTCCATATGATTCTCTTCTACCTTTCCTTCTCATTAGTTCCTGCCCTCTCTTTACAAATAAGGAGAAGGTGATGAGAGGGAAGGAAGAAGTGTGCTCAGCATCAGTGCTCTAGGTTTGGCAAATTTTACTTCTATTTTCCTTCCCTTCTTCTCTTTCTCTTACCTAAATCCCAATTACAGCTTCCTAAACTTTCTTTCTTTGCTTTCAAATCATTCTTCAAGATCTACTCTGCTTAGAGTTAGTTTTTCTTAGGACTAATCTCTCCCTTTTATTCTCCCCTCTTCTTTTCCCCATCTCTCTCCCTTCTTCTCCCCACCCTGCCCTTATTTCCCCATTTGGTGAAATATAATCTTGTATTCTGTGTTCTAGGTGTGTATGTATATGTGTTTGTTATGCTTCTTCCTTTGACCACTTTGGATGAGAGTGAAATTTGACTGGAAACTCAGTATTTTAGCTATAATGTTCCTAGGAGTTCTCATTTTGGGGTTTCTTTTAGGAGGTGACTGGTAGATTCTTTGTATTCTACTTTGGTTTCTGGTTCTAAAAGATATAGGTAGGTTTAAAAACAATTCTTGAATTATGTCTGGTTTTTTTTTT
>JAQQSZ010018095.1:0-10651 GCA_028646595.1 Phalanger gymnotis | reverse complement strand
TGTGTTTGCTAACTTTCCATAACTTTTCATTTGTCAAAATTAAGACATGCATCATTGTTGTGTTTTGGAGAGGGGGAATGAATATTCAGAAATAATTGTGATAGAAGAAAAATAAATATCTGTAACAATTTTATAAAGAAGTGGAAAAAAAACAGGCATAGTGGTGCATGCATGTAATCTTTGCTATCCAGAAGACTGAAGGTGGAGGAGATTTTGAGCTCAAGAGTTTTTAGCTGCAGCGAGACAAGCCAATTGAGTATCCATACTATGTTAGGAATTAATATAGTGAGATCCCAAGATGGAAGCCACCAGGTTAGCTAAGGTGGGGTGAATCAGCCCAGGTTGAAAAACAGAGCAAGTCAAAGCTTCTGTGCTGATCAGCATGGGGTTGGCCTGCAAGTATTCCTTGCCCAGTCTCAGAGAGATAAAGGGATACAGGGAGGAGAAGAAAAAGAAAGAAAGAAAAGAGGAGGAGAGAAAAGAAAGGAAAGGAGAAGAAAAAGAAAAGGAAGAGAGAGAAAAGGAAGTCAGGAAGGAAGGAGCAAATGAATAAATAAATGAATAAGTGAATAGCTGCATGAATGAGTTAGCAAATGAATGAATGAATAAAATAGAAAAGTAAAAACCTACTATCTATAGAAAATTATTTCAATATACTTGAGACCATCATCTAATCACTTCAACATTTCAAAGAAACCAGTGTCATACTTGAACTATCCCTTAGTATTTCTCACACTTGTTTTATGTCCTACATCTCTTAACAGGAATAGACATCCTTGATGATTCTTTTTAGGCCATTTTTCCTGTGAAATCATCGTTTATAATTTATGGTGGCCTTTCTCTCTCTCTCTCTCTCTCTCTCTCTCTCTCTCTCTCTCTCTCTCTCCCTCTGTCTCTCTGTCTCTCTGTCTCTCTGTCTCTCTGTCTCTGTCTCTCTCTCCATCTCTCTCTGTCTCTCTGTGTCTGTCTGTGTGTGTGTGTGTCTATCTCTCTTCCTCTCTCTCTGTCCCCTCCTCTCTCTCTGTTTCTGTCTCTCTCCCTTCCTCTCTGTCTCTGTATCTCTCCCCTACCCCCACCCCGGCTCTGTCTCTCTCTCTCTCTCTGTGTCTCTGTCTGTCTCTGTCTCTCCCTCCCCCCCCTCCTCATGCTCCTCCTCCTCTTCCTCCTTCTCTCTCTCCCCCCTCTCTCTGTCTCTCTTTTCCTGTCTCAGTCTTTCTGTCTCTGTCTCTCTGTATGTCTCTGTCTCTGTCTGTCTGTCTTTCTCTCTCTGTCTCTCTGTCTCTGTCTCTCTGTGTGTGTGTCTATCTCTCTTCCCTTCTCTCTCTCTCCCCTCTCCCCCCCGGCTCTGTCTCTCTCTCTCTCTCTCTGTCTCTGTCTCTCTCTCTCCCCCTCCCTCTCTTCCCCCTCTCTCCTCCTCCTCCTCCTCCTCCTCTCTCTCTGTCTCTCTGTCTCTGTCTCTTTCCCCTCCTCTTTCTTTCTGTCTGTCTCTCTCTCTCTGTCTCTCCCTCGCCCCTCCTCTCTCTCTCTCTGTCTCTCTGTCTCTGTCTCAGTCTCTCTGTTTCTGTCTCTGTCTCTCTCTCTCTGTCTCTCTCTCTCACACACACACACACGCGCGCGCACACACACGCGCGCACACACACACACGCACACACTGTATGTCTCTCTACTGCCCTTTAGGTCACCTGAAACTAATTCTCTTGAGACTGTGGCATTCTGTGATTCAAATGACTAGCCCACCAACATCAACATTAATCAATCACGTGGTCACGGAGCATTAATGCCTGGGGTCGAGTGCTCGGTGTTTGTGGCCCAAAAGTAGATGAAATCATGAAGCATGCTGTGTGGTTTCCCAGATGCCACCAAGCTTGACATCCTCTTCTTATTCAACCATAGGACCCGTATATGGTCCGCCAATAGCACCTGTCTGAGACATATCTATCTACCATGAGGGGATGCCCTTTCGCCTGTATGCTACAATGTGGGCTATATGAATTTTCCATTCGCTATGTATCGTTGTCATAGCCAGAACGTATACAACACTCTCAGGTTTATGGAGGACCGTACTTAGGTTATCTCATTTAATCCTTACAGCTACTTTGTGAGGTAGGTGCTGTTATTATCTGCATTTTACAGATGTGGAAAGTGAGGATAAAAAGGTGATGTGACTTGCCTAGGGTCACACAGCCAGTAAATACCTGGACTCAAGTCTTCCTAACTCCAAGGCCAGCGCTCTTACCTGCTGCATCACCTAGCAGCCTCATGACAAAGACATACCCTCTATAGGAATAAAGAGAGGATGATGAGTGGAGGGGGGGAGATGAATGTAGACCACCTGTAGCATGAAGGAGATCCTGCAGAGCACTGGAGATCCTTGCTTATCCTACTTCTGCCCCTTCTTTCTCTTCTTCCCTCTTCTTTCTTCTACCTCTTTCTATTCTTTCCTTCTCCTCTGTTGTTTTCTCCCTCTTTTCTGCCTTTAAACCAGACCTGCCAATGGCTCCCATGGGCATTTCCTACACCAATGAGACTGGGGGTTAGAGATTCCCAATGGGGAGGTGGTGAGTAAACAACAAGGCAGAAAGGGTGTCATCCTACCATCCTGGGAGGGGGCAGAAGAGAAGGTGAAGGCAGTGTACATGGGATATGCTGGAGCTTAGGTAAGAAAGATGGGGTAACTTAGCAGAGGAAGTATCTGAAAACATTACCATCCCTACCTACCTCAAACATGAACAAACACAGCATAAGGCTGCAGGAGGGAGGTAAAGGATTCACCATTACTGAATAAGTTATTTTTTAAAAAAAAAAATTTAAATAAATGTAGTGAGTCACCATCAAAGGTCTGAAAGGTTTATCTCATTGGACCATGGAAGGGAGAGCTGGAGATGAGAAGCGATAAGCATGAGGTCATGAGGAGATGACAAATGACTTGCCACTTATTTTAGAGCTGGAGAACAACATACTCAGGCTGGGATGGAGGGCACTAGCACTATATGAAACCTTTTCAAGGAAGCTCACTTTTACTTCCCTTTTTTCCTTAAACTAGATGCACGTGGGTGGATGTGAAGAAGGGTTAGTAGTGCAACAGGAAAACTGATTATTCACCAAAAGAAAATTTCCATCCTTCCTCTTGGGAGTGGAGGTGGTATTGGGGGTGGAAGAAGGAGAGAATAAACCTATTTTTTTTTTTAAAAAAGATGAAAACCTTATTTTCTAGTATCCCTTTGGGTTCTTACTTTATTAACCTCCAAGAATCCCTTCCCTCTCCACCACCCACCCCAGAGAAAGGCTCACTAGAAGCTTTGTTTAGTCATTTTCACTCTTAACTGTAACCACAGACAGAAAAACTGGGCTTCTGGCCCAGGATATGGTTGAAAGTAGGCTTCTGGACTTGACCCCACATTCCAGGAGTTTTCTAGCCAAAAAACATCCTCTTGGACATCTGCTGGGAATTTCCAACATAGACACACTCTGAGAATTCCCGTTTCTTCTTCTTACCCCTCCAGGAAGAGAGAAAGTCTCTGCTACATAGCTGGATTCCAGCAGTGAATTAAGAGAAATAAAGGGTCCCCAGACACCTATGCTTCTTTGATTCATTCCTTTCTTCTCAGACACTGAGCATCTAACACCCAAAACGACAATGTTTTCATCAATTCCAAAAAATGATTCTGTCCTCTGGAGTAAAAAGATGAATCTATCTGGAGGGAAATAAGATAAACAAATCAAAGAAATTTACATGTGTTCCTGTATGACCTTGAACAAGTCTCTTGGCTTCCCTGAGTCATCTGAAAAAAAAGTAAGAGTGTCGGTCAGGCCAATTCAATTGAATTTAGAAAACATTAATTAGGCACCTTCCATGACCAAGAAGATATCATTCCAGAAGCTGGAGGGGATTTAAAATTTAAAAACAAAAACACAGTCCTGGCCCTCAAAAATCTAAATTAGAGAGCCAGGACAGAGGAAGATCACTGTAATATGAGTTGAAATGCAGCAAGTATTAGGAGAGAGGTAGTTGGGACATTCAGAGGAGGAAGGGGTTATTTCTGAGTTGGAGGATGGGAAAATGTTTCATGAAGGTGAAATTTGAGTTTGAAATTGGTAGAGGGGCAGGATTTGGAAAGGCCATGACAGGGTATGTATTCGCTTGCTGATATGCCTCTTGGGTGAAAGACACCCAACCCAATATATAATATACTGAATAAATTTCCAGGTAACTTTTGAGCTATTTATCAAAACTATATAGCATGGATAAAAATCTGGACACTAGCTCGGGCAAGTCAAGAATTAAGAAATTCAGGCCATAGTGCAACTTAAGGATGCCTTTATTTTTGTTGATTTTTCCTCTCTTTGCCTATGGGAAGATTATAATAAAAATAATAAAAATAAAACTTAAATAAATAACACCAATCTAGTATTTCTATTGAGCTTACTATGTGCCAGGTACTGTGCTCACAAATTTTATCTCCTTTGATCCTTTCAATGAGCCTAGAAGGTAGATGATATTATTGTCCCCATTGAACAGTTGAGGCAAGCCCAAGGTTGCACAGTTAGGAGGTATCTGACAGAGGATTTGAACTCAGGTCATCCTGACTCCAGGCCCAGCATCCTATGCACTGCTTACATGATATGCAAATAACAAAATACTTCTCAGAGACCTCAGCCCAAGACCATGAGAGCAGAAGGCTTCATAGTAAACACCTAATGCAAACCTGTTGATTGACTGACTAATGAAAGGAATAATAAATGTTCAAAGTTAGTTATAGGGGATGATCTAGACTGCCTCCTCTTCTTTTTCTCCCTCTTTTGCTTCTTGAACCAATTATAATATTCAAAGTACTCAAAATAAAAATTTGGAAATTTGTACACCAGATGACACCTTGTTAATTAACTAATTATTATCCCGGAATATTTGGGAAGCAGGGAAACAGATGAATTACCACTCACTGACCTCTCTCAGGGTTAGGGTGTCTTTTCCCATGTATACACTCCTCTCCACTTTTCTGCTTCTTTCCCAGAGAGTTATAATTAAATCAATATTTCCATTACTTCTGGAAAGGGCTGATAATTGCCTCCTTAGGGGTCTACTCACCTGTGACTTCCTAGGCAAAACACCCTTCACTCTCAACCCTTTCTGCTATGTGTTGTCTCTTCCTATTAGAATGTAATCTCTGTGATGGTAAGGACTGTCTCACTTTTGAGTCTGGGTCCCCAATATTTACTACAATGCTTGGTACATAGTGTATGGATGGATAGTTAAAGAGATAGGTAGACTGATACATAGATGCCTAGATAGATACATACATAGATACCTATATAGATACATGGACACCTAGGTAGATATATAGATATATAGATGCCTAGATAGATACATAAATACATAGATGCCTATACAGATGCATAGATGAGGGAGACAGAGATAGAGACAGTGGCAGAGGGAGATTTAAGGTGAGGGTAGAGGTAATATTTTTTCTGAGCTTCCTATCTCTTCTAGTACCTATAATATCATACCATATATAGTAAGCACTTAATAAATATCAGTTAAAATGAACAAAACAAGTAATAGAGGCAATGACTAGAGTAAGTTCCCAGAGGAGGCAGGAGAACACAAGTTCATAGTATCATAGATCTAAAGCTGTAAGGTTTCTTAGACAATATCTAGTCTAACTCTAATCTCGCAGAAGAGGAAACTGAGGCCCATAGAGATTAAGGGACTTGCCCAAGGTCACATAGGATTTAGTAGCCTGGGCAAGAAAGAATACATTACTTCTCCCTCTGAGATGGGAGGGAAGGATGGATAAAAAAAATAATAAAAATAATGGCTTGGAAGTGGAAATGAGGAGCAAGGAATATGATGACCTATCCACCTCCCCCTAGGAGTGGAAAGGGTGTAGGAAGCGCTTCCTTCATTGGAGATTATGAAAAAAAAGTGTGTGAGGGAGTATTATCAAATATAGCTGGGTTTCAGCTGAATTAGGAAGTGGAAGGCTGGAAGGAAGAATGTTAAGAATGTTGAGGAGCTGGCTCACACTAGATTCTAGGTTCTAATGACACAGTGGGAGAGGATTTGAGATAGGGTCAATATAAAACTATATAAAAGGTAGAAAACCAGAGGGATATTACCTAGGGCTGGAGTCATGAATAACACACATAAATGAGAGAAGAAGTTACATGTTAACTACATCTCCAGGCTAAAGAGCCCTTATTTTCTCAATTTATCTTTAAAGGAACAATTCTCTATTTCTTTCACCACTTCTGTTGGTTTAAAGACTGGAGAAATGTATTAGTGAAGAGGGGGAAAAGATTACATTTGAAAAATTGTTTTTTCCAGGGACTGAGCTGTCTTACTAGTGGTTAATAAACAGCAGGAAGCAGGCATGATGAGTAAACTGTGAGAAGGAAAAGAAGAAGGAGGAAGAGGAGAAAGAGGAAGAGGAGGAGAAAAAGAAGAAAAAGAAAAATGCGAATGAAACATGTGTATATGTACATATGTGTATGTAGATAGATTTCTTTTTTTTTTTTTGGAGGGGAGAAGGCAGGGCAATTGGGATTAAGTGACTTGCCCAAGGTCACACAGCTAGTAAGTGTGTCAAGTGTCTGAGACTGGATTTGAACTCAGGTTCTCCTGACTCCAGGGCCAGTGCTCTACTCATTGCACCACCTAGCTACCCTCTGATTGTGTGATTTCTAAGTAAACCTGGGGCAGATCCCAGATGCAAAGGGGTGAGTCATATCCTTCCTCTCTACAGTCAATCTGTTGGTCCTGATAATGAACTGTATGACTGTGAGCTGACAACTCATTTCATTATATTTTGAGGGGCTTATCACCAGTTGACCATAGAGCATAGACCATTTTTTGGCAACAGTCATTTTTGAAGCCCATTGTCAAAGTCAGAGCAGAACCCTGATCTGTTGGCAGACAGAACGCCCACACCAAAAACATTACAGATGCTTGGGATACTTGAGAGTCCATTTGTTAGGCCATGAACCCTCTTCGGGATCACTTAAGAAGTCATTAGCAGAATATAGGGTTGGACATGATTAATATGTTGGCTAATTTTGCTATACTGCTGTTTGTTTTCTTTCTTTTTCACTCTTTTATACAAAGAATGGCCCTCTATTGGGGGTGTGCAGGGATTTATGGGAAATAAATCATTCGATGAGCATTTATTAAGCCTCGCCTAAATGCTAAATACAGTAATAGTTGCTGAGGATATAAAAATGGAAGAAAATTTTCACTGCCCTACATCAGTGGCGTCAAACTCAAATAGAAATAGGAACCAGTAAACCATGCATAAGTATCCCTGCTGACTGCATATTGACTTAGAAAAACATAAATTGGCACCATTTAAGTTCAATTGATGTTTTGATTATTTTGTTAAGTATCTCCCCATTATATTTTAATTGGATTCTTGGCATATTCAGGAGTGTTGGGGGCCATATATGTCTGGCTGGTTGCATGTTTGGTACCTCTGCTCTAGGGATTTTGTAGTCTGGTATGGGAGGCATCCTGCAAATATAGGGTGTCCCAAAAGTCTTAGTGCAGCTCTTAGCTTTAATAACTTAAATCAAGCTTTAGCAGCCTAAAATTGCACTAAGACTCTCGGAGTACACTATATATAAATGCAGACAAAACACATGCAGAATACGTGAAGTAACCGTGGGGAAAAGGCACTGGCAGGTCAGGGAACAAGGAATGACCTGGTGTACAAGGGACTAATTTATGAAGGAAATCAGGGTTCCAATAGTGAGAAATGATGAGGGCATGTAATCTAGACACTGCAGACAGCAAAGACAGATGAACTGTCATGTCTGAGGAACAAGAAGAAGGCCAGTTTTAAATAGACCATTGAGTGCATCGAGGGAAGTACGGTGTAAGAAAGTTGAAAAGACATACAAGTTGCAGAGAGTTTCAAATACTAAATGGAGGAACTTATATTTGATACTAGAGCTAATAGGAAACTACTCTAGATTATTGAGTAGGGGGGATAGCTTATTCAGGAAAGTCTTTTAGGATAATCCCTTTGTCAGCTGTGTGGAGGTTCAAAGTAGAACAAAGAAAGACTTGAATGAGGGAGACCAATTAAGAGGTGATTGCTGTTTTCCAGGGGAGACAGGAAAAGGATCTGAGCTAGGATGCTGGCTATGTGAATGTATACAAAAGATGGGGTGGAGGCAGACTTCCCATGGTTACAGCTTAGATCTATGTGATGAGGGATAGTGGAGAGGCAAAGACAGCACCAAGCTTTGTAAACCCAGCTGACTGGAAGGATGGTGATACACTCAACAGTGATTGGTAATTTCAGAAGAGTGGTAGGTTTTTAGGAGAAGGGTAATGAGTTCTGTTTTGGGCATGTTGGGTCTGGGATGACGACAGGAAACCCAGCCCAAGATACCCAGGAGGCATTTGGTGATAGGGGACTGACTGGCAGAAGAAAGCCTTGGGCAAAATCAGTGGATTAGAGAATCATGATAATCCAATTCATCGGAGCTAATGAAGTTACCAAGTGAGAAAGTATACAGAAGAAAGAGAAGAGTGATTTGGAGAAAGCCTTGAGAATACACCTACGGTTAGAAAGACTTAAGATAGATGATGAATCAGTCAAAAAGACTGAGTGAGAGTTCCCAAATAGGGAGGAGAACCAAAAGGGGACAATGTCATGAAAGTCCAAAGAGGAGATAATATAGAAGAGGATTATGCTGTTGCAAAGAAGTCAGGAAGGATGAGGACTGGAGAGGGGGAGGGGGAAAGCAAATGATATGTCAAGAGAATCCTGGTGACTTTGCAGAGCAGTTTCAGTTAGGTGATGAGGTCAGAAGCCAGATTTCAGAAGGTTTAGAAGAAAGTGAGAAAAGAGGAAGTGAGGAAATAATTACAGGCAGCTTTTTCAAGGAGTTTGGCTGAGGAAGTAAAGAGAGATGTGGGAAATTAAGGTGATGCAAAAATAGATGATATCAATAAGTTTAAATAAATTATTAGCAGAAAGGCCTTAAAATGGCCATACCCTTTGACCCAGAGATTCCAATCAGAAGTCAAAGGGAGAAAGAAAGATCCCATATACACCAAAGTATTTGTAGCAGTACATTTTGTAGTAGCAAAGAAACATAAAGAAAATGGATGTTCATGGGCCAGGAGATGGCATTCATAAATAGTGGAATGTGAATTGCCATGAGAAACAATGAATGCGGAGAACCCAGAAATGCATGTGAAGATTTATAGGACCTGATGCCAAGAGAAGTAAGCAGAACCCATACACAATGACTTGAACAACGTTACTGGAAACAACAGAATATTATATAATTAAAGTAAAAGCTAGCATTTGCTACTTGCCAGGTGATTTACAATTATTACCTCTTTTGATCCTCACAAGAACCCTGGGAGGCAACTGCAATTATTTACCCCATTTTGCTGATGAGGAAACTGAGGCAGAGGTAAGTGACTTTCCCCAGGGTCATGTAGCTAGTAAATGTCTGAGACTGAATTTGCACTCAGATCCTCCTGACTCCACACCTAGCACTCTATCCATTGTACCCCCAGGGGCTATAATAAATATAATTTTGAAAAAATTTGGCCCAGAAGAAGAGATTAAAAACATGTCTCCTTCCTTTCTTTGCCGAGGTGGGGGACTATGGGTGTGGAACATCGTATGCACTGTCAGATTCCCTTGATATATTATTTAGCTTTGGTGCATTTTTTCTTCCTTCCTTTATTTTTTCTTCTTTTCTTCCTTCCTTCCTTTCTTTCTTCCTTCATTCTTTCACTCCTTTCTTCCTGAACTTTTCTTACAAGAGATGGCCTTTCAGTAGCAGATAAGGAAGGAATTGATTTAGAAATGAAAGTGGTATAAGAAGAAAAAATAAATTAAATTGTTAATAGAGCAAAGGCTAGAAATGCTTCCAGGTGGCTATCATCTATCCCTCAAAACTATTTAGAACCACTTCCACCAGCCAGCCACCCACGAAGAAGCAACTAGGAGAGAAGAAAGAGCAAAGCCGGTCAGAGTGCTGCAGTTGGCCAGGACGGCTGCCAAACTTGTGAGCCCTGAGGGTTCACTCTAAGTGCTTGCAGGAAGGTTTCTAGCCTTTGCATTCAAAAGTGAAACTCAAGGAGAGAAATTGCAGAACAAATCCATTCCCTGACCAAATTCTCTGAAGTTCTGACTAAAATAAGATGGTGCTCGGACTCTGACCTCCCAGGGGCCTCTGACAGGTAAATGCCACCTTGGATTTCATGGTTCTCCATTTCTCATAGTGCACATTTGTATAAATCCTTTAAATTCCCAGGTGCTTTACATGCATTAACCTGTTTGATCCTCATGACTACCACTATGTGAGACAAATGTTGTAACTTCCATTTTGCAGATAGGGATCTAAGATTTAGAGAGGTGATCGCCCAGGTTGTGCAGACAGCAACAGTATGAGATAGGATCCAACCCAGGTGTTCTTGACCCCAAGCCCAGGACTCTATATACTGCACCATCAGTCAGTCAGCTAGCACTTATCAAATGCCTACTATGTGCTAGCTACTTTTTTAAGCACTGGGGAAACAAAGAGAGAGAAAAACTAACTCTTTTTTTTTTAAATTTATTTTTGACATGTTTGGTTTTCAGCATTGATTTTCACAGGCGTTTGAATTACAAATTTTCTCCCCATTTCC
>JAQQSZ010018094.1:0-10651 GCA_028646595.1 Phalanger gymnotis | reverse complement strand
GCTTCCCTCTGCCCCTTTGTGGGTTCTGTAGTTCTAGAATTGGTTCAGAGCCATTTTTTCATAGGTTTTTGGAGGGACTTGGAGGGGAGCTCACGCCAGTTACTGCTTTCCAGTCGCCATCTTGGCTCCGCCCCCTACTTCTCATCATTTTGCAACCTGGATTCTATCTCCATTATTCAACTGAAAAATAATCTACAAAGTCATCAATTACTTCTATGTTGCGAACTTTCCTAAATGATTTTTTCCTAGCTCTTATCCTTCTTGACCTCTCTAAGCATTCAAAACTATTTAAAATCCCACCCTTCTGGATACTCTCTTTTCTCTGACTCTGTTGTGTCGGGTATGTCATGTATCTCTTCTACCTTTTAGACTGATTGTCTTCAGACTCCTTTTCAGGTTCTTAATCCTTGTCCCATTCCTTATTCCTGGGCATATCTCATGGCTCTTCTCTCTATGTATTCTTTCTCTAGGTGATGTTATCACCTCTCATGGATTCAACTATCTTCTCCATGCATATTATCCCCCTTCCCACCCAAGAAATTTACATACTCTGTCCTCATCTCTTTCCTGGCTCCCAGTCCAGGATTTCCACCTGATGGCTTGGCATCTCCATTTTGATGTCCCACAGGTATTTCAAACTCAGCTTATGAAAGACAGAATTTACCATCTCTTGTCTTCTATCTACCCTTACTCCTACCTTCACTATTTCTGCCAAGAATACCACTATTCTTCCACAATAATTCATCTTCGATTCTTTACTCTTATTCACACACACCCATATCCAATTGGTTGCCAAGTCTTGTCCATTCCACCCTCTCAAGTTCTCTCACATATGACCCATTCTCTCTTCTCCTTCTATAATCACCCTCGTCCAGATTTTCATCATCTCTCATGTGGACAATTTCAATAGTCTCCTAATTGGTCTCCCTGCATCTAGTCTTTTTTACTCTTCAATCCATCTTTCCCTTAACTGACAAATTGATATTTCTAAAGTGCAATTCTGACATCATTCTCCCGCTCAAGGATCTCCAGTACCTCCCCTTCGCCTCCAGGATCAAATGTAAAATCCTCTGTTTAACATTTAAAGCTCATCACAATCATTCCAAAAACACTTTTTTTCAGATTGATGTTACACTATGCTTCCTCACCCACTCTATGTTCTAGCTAAACGGGACTGCTCATTGTTCCCCGTATGTTGCATTCTATTTCTTGCCCCTCTAACTATTTTTTTTACATTTAATTCTTGTTTTTTTCTCAATTACGTGTCAACAGAATTTTTTAACGTGATTTTTAAAAAATTTTGGGTTTCATATTCTCTTTGTCTCTCCTCTCCCTACTCCTTGAGAGGCACAGAATTTTATATAGATTATATATGTGTGGTCTTGTAAAACATTTTGATATTAGCCATGTTTCAGAAGAAAACATAGACCAAAAAGAACCAAGAATAATAAAGAAGGTTAATAAAGTATGTTTCAATCTGCACTCAGACTCCATCAGTTTTCTCTGGAAGTGGATAGCATTTTTCTTCATAAATCCTTCAGAACTGTCTTGGATCATTGTATTGTCAAGACTAGCTAAATCATTCAAAGTTGATCATCATACACTATTGCTGTGACTGTGTACAATGTTCTCCTGGTTCTGCTCACTTTACTTTGCATTAGTTCATGTAAGTCTTCCCAGGTTTTTCTGAAATCATCCTATTCATCATTTCTTGTAGCACAATAACATTTCATCACAATCATATACCACAACTTGTTCAGTCATTCCCCAGCTGATGGGAATCCCCTCAGAGGTTTCCAATTCTTTGCCACCACAAAAAGAGCTGTTCTAAATATCTTTGTAGAAATAGTCTTTTTTTTCTTTTTCTTTGATTTCTTTAGGGTACATTCCCAACAGTGGTAATGCTAGGTCAAAGGCCCTATTTTTTCGCATAGGCAATGCCCCTAACGATCTTGCTCTTCACCACAGCCTCTGGGAACCCCTAGGTCCCTTCAAGATTCAGCTCGGTTGCCTCCTCCTTCAAGAGGGATTTTCTGATTCACCCAGTTATTAATGACCCCTTCTCCCTGACTATTGGTTTGTATTTATCAATTGTTTACTTGTCTATGAACATGTATCCCCCAGTAGGATATAGGCTCTTTGAGAACAGGAATTGTCTCGCTTTTTTATTTATACCTCCTACACTTAGCATAGTGCCTGACGTACTAGGCATTTAACAATTGTTAAGGTATTAATTGGCTGATAAACAATAGTATAGGTAGGAGGATTCAGAATGATTGAATGGCCAGATCCTATTCTTAGTCTTTAGTGGGTTGATGTCAACTTGTATAGATAAATCTAGTGCATTCCTTAGGCATCTGTCATTGGTCTCTCAGTGACTTGGATAAAAGGTGACATTCTCATCAAGCTTACAGATGATTCAAAGTTAAGTGGAAAAGTAAACACATTGGATGAAAAACTTGGGGCCTAAAAAAACCTCAGCAGAATATTGGGTCTACTCTAATAAGATGCAATTCAAGAGTATAAATGCAACATCTTATACTTATAAAGCACATTGTGAATGTAGGGTTGGGGAGTCATGGTCAGATTGTATTTCATTAGAAAAAGATATAGGGATTTTAGCAGACTGTAAATTGAAGAAGACTCGAAGACATGTTATAGAAGCTAAAGAAGTTTATGTGATCTTAGCTTCATTAAATGAGGAATAGTGTCCAGAATGAGGGAAATATTAGTGTGTGGCAGCCCTCTGGCCTGATCATATCACATCTGGATTATTGTGTTCAGCTCTGGGCACTGCAATTTAGGAAGAACATTGATTAAATTGGAAAATATCATAAGGAGAGCAACTGTGCTGGTGAAAGGCCTCAAGATCAGGTCATGTGAGGTCTGGTTGAAGAAACCTGGACTGACAGGCAGAGTGTATTTCCATATGCTCAGGTTCTCTACTGTGTCTCATAGGATCAGGCAGAGGTTGAAGGTCCTTTAGGACACCAAAAGATTCAATATAGGAATGCATTAAAAAAAATTAGGACTATTTAGCTTGGAGAGAAAACTCAGGGAGCCTTGATAGTTGCCTTCTAATATCTTATGTGAAAAAGATATTAGAGTCATTCTGTGATCTTCAGAAGGCAGAATCTGTAGCAAAAAAAAAATGGATGTAGCAGAAAGGCAGATTTTAACTTTATGTAAAGGAAAATTTTCTTAACTATCCACAGGTGGGATGGGCTGTCTTAGAAAGTAATGATTTCCCTCTCACTAGATGTCTTCAGAAGATGGCCTGGATGACTATTTTTCAGGGATGTTATAGGAAGGGGTTCTCATCCATCCAATTGGTCATCCATCCAATTGAGACTGTGATAATCTAAAGCAAGGCAGAGTCTACATTCTGTTCGTAGTCCTCTGACAACCCATTAATTCCCACTAAGGCAAGTCATTGGCCATACGGATAGAATGTAGGATTTGGTCAGGAAGAACTGAATTTGAATACTCTCTCAGACATCTACTAGCTATATGACCTTGGGCAGGTCACAGATGCACAAGTACAGGTCATCTATAAAATAGGAATAATAATAACATCTACTTGTGGAGTTTTGAAGAGGATCAAATGAGTTAACATACAAAAACATTTTATAAACTTTGAAGCACCTTATAAATGCTAGCTATGATGATAATGATGATAATAACAATGAAACCAGGGTATCCTTAACTGGGTTTGTCATCCATAAATCCAAGTGAAGAGAATGTGAAGATGTTAATTTAATTAGCATGAAAATTTAAAACACGGAGTTTATTATCAGAATTCTCTTACTCCTATTTCAATTCTTATGTAAGCAGCTCACCACAAAATGGTAAACAAAACCGAGGAAAAGTAGTTTACACCTAGTTGGTGTCTTGCCTTCCTACTCAGCACCATGTAGTGTTCCAGCACTACATTTGGACACCCTGATCTTCCTTTTTGCAGCACTCTTGCAGTTACTCTGGGATAACTTCCACGGCACTGTTTACAAAACAAAAAGAATTTCAGGGTTGCAAGGTGGCACCTCAATGGGAGCTTTGAAAGCCAGATGGTAAACACTTGGGGCTCTAAATGATTAATAGGGAGAGATGCTGGGGATTCTGAGAAATCCAAGGGAAAACTCCTGAACTTCAACCAAAAATAAATCCTTAAATTAGGGCACTGTTATCCTTCCTGGCAGATTTTAGAAATTGTCACTACACAATTATCTGTTGCAAGAACCAATTTTGGGAACTAATTACATAGACATTATGACAAAAGCAATGTTCTCCTCTTGAGTAAAGAAGAGTGCTTTCTGAGGGGTATTTTCAATAGCTGCTTTCTAACTGGCCCCTCTTAGAACAGACTTGGGCTTGAGCCAAAAGGGAATTGAAATACTGGGAAACGAGTAAAACCACAACCAGGAGGAAAATCCATAGCACAATGTAAATCTGAAGAGCAAAAATGACATTAAAACTTTGCATAGAAGGGAGTCAACCAAGGGGTCATGACTAGGAAGCAGCCCCATATGATGTCAGGAGTCCTGAACTACAGTAGGTGTCAGAAAACCTGAATTCTGCTCCTAATTCTGCTGCATAGCCTTGAAGGAGTTACCTCATTTTCTGAGTCTCAGATTTTCCATTCCTAAAATGAGAAGTGGAATAGGTGGCCTAAGAAGAAAAGAAAAGGATTGAGAAAATCACTATGGAGAGTTTGAAAGAGTCAAATGGTGAAAATCAAATAAGACAACATGTGAAAGTGAGTTAAGAAAAATCTAAAAGCCTAAATAAATATCAGGTACTACTGGGAGACCTTGAGGTTTTGTTCTGACAAGAATACAATTACAAAAGCAAGTTTAAAAAAATTTCTGACATACATACACACACATATATGCATGTATATAGATTTACATATATATATATGTGTGTGTGTGTGTGTGTGTGTGTGTATACATACCCACATACATATAAACCAAGAGGGTAGAAGACAATAGCTTTGTCCTCTTCACTTAGCTTTTATACCTGCTACAATTTATTTGAGTAGCAGGTTCACCCCATCTTGTATTATGGGGAGACATTCTCTGCCTACCTCCAAGGGCCTTGTAGAAACAGGAGCATACACAGATAAGCTGGCCCACTTTCCTCTATGTTTGGCTCATGGATGGGCTTATTCTTCCCAATTTGCTGCTAAGCAAGAAAAGCTGATGATTCAGAGTATTACATAGCATAGAAATGGTGGCTTCTCATTGGAATGAAGCTCTTGAGAAGAAAAGAAGAGACTCTAGTCAGGGAGATGGAAGAAAGAGGGGTCTTTTTAACACCCTGCCAAAATGATAGGGCCAGGATCCTCTGTTCCTCTGGTCCTCCTCATGTGGAGCTTGCACTCAACTAGAGGCTCCTAGCTGCTTTTCCTGTCTTTTTTTATAGTTCGTTTCCTCTAACAACAACCGTATGAACATCAACAAGGGCAGCATCTATTGGAAGGAAGGAAATGTTTATTAAGCGCCTACCATGTGCCTGGCACTGTGTCAAGAGCTTTACAAATATTAACTCATTTGATGCTTACAACAACCTTGTGAAATAAGTGCTATTATTATCCCAATTTTCTAGTTGAGGACCCCGAGATAGATAAAGATTAAGTAAATTGCCTGGGTCACATAGCTAATAAGTGTCTAAGGCCAGACTTGAACTCAGGTCTTCTTGACTCCAATCCCAGAGCACTATCTGCTGTACAACCTAACTGCCTCTGCAGTCACGGTTATGGCAGTAGTAGCAGGATCAGGCTTATGTGAAAGAAAAGCATCAGCATCAGAAAAGAAGGTCCCCAGGATGAAAATCTTTCTTGGAGTTGGAAGAGATTGTTCTCCATGGAGATGAAATGTGAACTGGTTAATTATCAGTCTTGCAAAAATTGTCTATACCCCAATGAAGCTTGAATATTACCTTTCCAACTGACTTACTAATAGTGATAAGTCTCTAGATTCTATTCTAATCATTCAGTGCTTTTTTGTTCTTTGGTATTACCTTTTCTGCATTGAAAATAAACTACCTATTCTGTATCATTTCTGTCCCTTTTAAACTCTTCTCTTTTTCAGGGAAAAACCCTAGAGACTAGACTTTGAATCCATCACCATTTCTATAGTTAGAAATTCTACAAGTAGCAACTTTCTCTGGAATAGTTGGGGGGGGGGAGGAGTGAAGAGCAAATGAATGAGAAAAATGGGGAGCTTATTTATCCTTTTGAGGCATTAGATGATCCTGGAGGAACAAACACAAGCAAATAGTGCTGGTGGGTAAAGGACAGATATTGGCAGCCTCTAGCCCTGTGGCCTCACACTGGTCACTAGTTAATCACTATGCAATATTTTTGTTAGCTTCAGCCTCTACACAGCTACTGTACAACATTTTTTTGGCAGAATACCTAAAATGAGCTTTACTATCCCCCCCCAAAAGAATTTCTTAAGTTAGATCATTATGTGGGACCATGAACTTCAAGCAGTTGGAAGAAAAGACTTCATCTTAATTTGGGAATATTCTGAAAGGCTTTTTTGGGCAGGGAGGTGGGGGAACTGTGTCCTTATCCAGGTGTATTGGTTCATACGCAGGATTATGGACTAAAGAGCTACCTGCTTGTTTTTGTCAAGGAGAGTCTTCCTAGTCTCTGCGCCATAAGAGTGGGACCTGAGATCCAGGAGATGGCCCTGAAAATCTGAAGAACATACAGCAACAGAGAGAAGCTCAGTGACTATGAGCCATGAAAAGATGCCCAGCAGAGATAATATCACACCTAGAATAGATAACATAGTAAGTGGAGAGCAGAGATATCCCAACATGATGATACAACAAAGGACATAGGCAGTCCTACAGAGTTAGAAGGATGAGTTACCTTGAACATGATTGTGTCCCAATTATGTATATTTCCTATGTGTGGGTCTTTCTTGTGTGTGACATTGTCATATGGGCCTTCATAAATGATCCTTGGCCATAAATCTTTCCTATTTATGTACTCTTCATGCATGTTCCCTGGTGTTGCATGTTGTATGTGTATTGCATATGTATATACCCTCCCTCACTGGTGTTATGTTAATTTGTGTCAGAGTATTCTTTATGTGTGCTTGGAGGAATCTTTCCTTGTCATGTTATTTGCTATGCTTTTTAATTAAATGTCTTTAGTTTTTAACTAATGTGTCCTCTGGCTGTCTGGCAGAAGCAAACACATTGGTAAGCGCTCATGAGTTATGACTTTTGAATTGGCATTAACCCATTCACTGCCTTGGACCTAGGGTAGCTTTTCTCAGGGCCTCTTGTTGGGGGCATACTTGTATGCTACAGCATTATTGTACTTTGGTCATTTGTGAATTTCATAAGAAAGTTAAAAATGTTAGATACTAGCTGAAAACAGTTGATAGCTTTTTTGAAATTGTTGCCTTACCCCCCATTGCCAAAGGTCTCCTTCAGAGGGAGATAGGAAAAGAAACCAGAAAAAGAATTTTCAGGGAAAGTGGGACAGTCATTAGGATGAACATGAATCTAGAAGGCAAGGGCAACAGAGAAGCAAGATAGAATTTGAAAAGTGTACAAGCTTAGCAAGTAAAAGCTGGGAGTAAAAAAAGATGACAATGGGGAAGTATCATGAATGCTGGGCTCAGGAAAGGGCAGCAGGAGGATAAAAAAGAGGTTTTGCCTGGCTGTGGTTAGAGTAGGAAAGATTTTTTAAAAAAAGGGGGAAAAACTCTAGAAAATAGTTTTATTACTTATAGAAGAAATAGTCTGTAAGCAACTTTATAGTAGTCACTCAAACAGGGGGATCAATGTGCTAGAATAGTGATAGGTCTGGATAAGAAGAACTAGGTTTACAAGAAAGCCTTATGAGGCTTTTATTTAGATTTCACATTCATTCTAATGAATTCTATACAAAATCTTGGGTTTTTTAATGGAATTGAAATCTGAACTGAAAACACTGTTCCTAGAAACTGTTTTGGGGAAATTTGTGGCTACATTGGCTAGAAGATTAGAATTATTAGTATTCTGAACAGGAGAGTGGCTATTTTGGAATTCACCTGGGTAACATTTAAAATGAGTTTCCCGATAACCTAGTTCAACCCTGGATGGCTTTGTAGACTCCACCACTACCATCTGTCCTTCCCCATACCCACTATCACCACAGACAAAATGAGCACATTTCTGTGATTTAGTCAGGGCTGTATCTAGGTACAGGTCAGACAAATAAACTTGAGAGCTAGAAATGGGATCAGTAGCCATGTAGTCCAACTCATAAAGAAAAAGGCACCCCTACCATAACAAACCTGATAAGCGATCCTCCAACTGTGGCTTGAAATACCTCCAATGTGGGGGCATTACCTCCTAAACAGCCTATTTTGCTTTTGGATCTAGTTCTAGTTGTTAGAAAGTTTTTCTGACCCTCAAGCCTAACTTGGGCTCTTTGCCACTTCCGTTCATTGCCCCTGGTCTGCCTTCTGGGGCCAAGCAGAGCAAAACTAATCCTTCCACCATATCACAGCCCTTCAGATACCTAAGACAGCTATCATTTCCCCCCCTAAGGCTCCTCTTCTCCAGACTAAACCATTTCAATTCCTTCAAGGTATAGACACAGGGCCTTCCACCATCTTAGATGCCTTCCTCTGGACATTTTACCCAGAACCTAACACATCAAATTCAATGTGGGTAGAATATATTGGAACTATCACCTCCTTATTCTCAAAAACTATGGCTCTCCAAATGTACCTTAAGATATACTTGGGTTTTTCATGTTTTGTTTTATTTTTTTTAACACTGACAGATCACGCCAATGACATATCGAGTGAGAGTGCAGCCCGTTAAAACCCCTAGATATTTTTAAGACAAACTGCTGCCTCAATATGAGTTCCTAATCTAGTACTTGTAAAGTTTTTTTTAACCTAAATATGACCTTATATTTATCCCTATTGGAATTCATCATATTTGAATCAGACCAATGCTTTAAGCCTGTCGAGATTTATTTTTGGGTGCTGAGTCTATCATCCAGTGTGTTAGCTATCCCTCTTAGCTTCATGTCATCTGCAAATTTGAAAAGCACGCCATTTATGCCTCAATTCAAGTTAATGATAAAAATGCAAACAACACAAGGCCAAGTTCATATTCCTGGGGCACTTTGCAGGAGACTTCCTGCCAAGTTGACATTGAACCACAAATGATGACTCTTTCAACGAGCTCCAAAACTATCTGACTATACTGTTATCTAAGCCCACATTTCTCTATATTTTCCCCAAGAATAACATGAGGGACATCTTCAAGTGCCTTGCTAAAATCTAAATAAGTCCATCTATAGCCCTGCTTAGTAACTGAGAAAGAAAGAGAGAGAGACAGAGAGACAGAGACAGAGAGAGAGAGACAGAGACACACAGAGAGAGACAGAGACAGAAACAGAGACAGAGACAGAGAGTGTAGAAAGAAGGAAAGAAGGAAGGAAGAAAGGAAGGAAGGAAGGAAGGAAGGAAGGAAGGAAGGAAGGAAGGAAGGAAGGAAGGAAGGAAGGAAGGAACAGCATGGTTAGTTGGCAATTACCTGTTCTTGATATTGGCTCTTTGTCATCACTAACTCTTTTTCCAGATGTTTAAGAAAATTATTTTAAATTATATGTTCTAGAATTCTGCCAGAAATCTAAATCAAGATTCCTGATCTATAGTTTGTAAATTCCATTCTGTTTCCTTTTCTAAAAATTGAGATAACTTTTGCCCTTCTTCAAGCTGCAGTAAAGTCAGCTAGGTGGCATTGTGGATAGAGCACTGGGTTTGGACCTGAGTTCAAATATGACTTCAGATACTTAGGAGCTTCCTCAAAGTCACATAATTTCTATTGCCTCTACTGTAAAATGGAAATAAGAGCACCTAATTCCCAGGTTTGTTGTGAAGCTCAAATGAGATAATATTTGCTCACTGCTTAGTACAATGGGCCCATAATAGATGTTTATTTCCTCCCTGTAGTACCTATCCTGTTCTCCATGATCTTTTGAATAATATTGGTAGTAGCTCAACCATCATGCACCATAGAAGGTCCATTCACCTGGTCTAGGTGACTTGAATTCACCCAAAATGTGCTCTGTTTAACCAATATTTAACCATTTATGTTCTATAAAAATTAATCTTCTTGTCAGAGAAAATTAAAGTAAAATGAGAATGGAACCAATGTCTCAACAGAACCTTTTCTTTACTGTCAGTTGCTAACATCCCTTTAACCCCAAGCAGACTGCTGCCTATTCTTCGATGTTCCTTTTTTCTCTAATGTAGCTTTTCAAAAATAGCATTATTCTCACTGCTTTTAAAGGACCATTGCCATGATCTTATATTTATCTAGTAACAACTTGTCCATGCTTTTACTCTCTCTATATATCTTTCAAAAATCCAAGTTAGTCAAGGATTTCTCAAGGTATCCACATCAACATCTTCAGACAGCTCTCATTTTTCCTTCTCATCAGAATCGTTACCATTGTGTTTTTAAAAATGAATTTATAGGGGCAGAGCCAAGATGGCGACTGGAAAGCAGTAACCGGCGTGAGCTCCCCACCAAGTCCCTCCAAAAACCTATAAAAAAATGGCTCTGAACCAATTCTAGAACTGCAGAACCCACAAAGTGGCAGAGGGAAGCAGGGCTCCAGCCC
>JAQQSZ010018093.1:0-10651 GCA_028646595.1 Phalanger gymnotis | reverse complement strand
AAAAAAAAAGAAATATGAATTGCTTAGATATTGGAATCCTTATGGAGGTTCTAGCCCATAGCTGAGAGATTTATGTTGATCCACAACCCACCCTAGCCCTGAAGCCAGGCCTGGAGCATCGCCATTCCCATTTATTTTGCTCTGGTCCCCATTAGTGGGTGTCAAAAAAAAAATCACAGAAAAATAATGTCATGGCAAGGGAAGAAATTCAGATGCAGATATGAGCTATAAATCTACATTAATTTAATACTTAAAGTGTGTTAATGCTTTGTAATATTTTTTCTTTATAGGGAACACAATAGTGAGGTCATATGTAATAAAGATGTTAATCCTGAAAAAAAAAAAAAAAGAAATAACAGAGGGTAGCAGGTCTCCAGCCCAGGATGGCCTGGCTGGTCACAGGGAAGGGTCTATGGCACCATGCTGGGAGCAGAACACAGCCTAGCAGGGACCGCACCAGAACAGACCGGGAGTCAGGGGGAGCAGGCGTCAGTGCCATGAATCACTGAGCTGTAGCAGTTACCAGACTTCTCAACCCACAAATGCCAAAGACTATGGAGCAGGTCAGTGGGAAAACTGCTGGATCAGGATGAGAGAAGTGTATGGGCCGGCCCCAGACATGGGGCCGGCAAAGGTGGCACAGCAGCAGGAAGCTCCAGTGACTGCTTCCAGAGCTCCAGCTGCGGCTGTTTCCAGAGTCCCTGCCCCACCTGGTGGGAGGAATCAAGTGGTGGGTCGGAGTGGGAGTGCAGGGAGTGCTTTGCTGGTGCTGAGGCAGGGTTCTCTTGCTTTGCCCCTGCTTGGATCTGGTTGGTGATTCTTGGGGGAGGAGGAGCACTGGTGTGGCAGAGCTTGTGGTGGCTTAGAAGTAGCTCTGAAAACAGTGGTGCAAGGCCCCCGAAGCTTGGGACAAAGCACTGTCCACTCTGAAGGCAGTCATAAGCTGACCAAAAGCTCAAAGGTCGAGTAGTTGACTGGGAACATGAGCAGCAGGTAGCGTAACAAGACACAGACTATAGAATCTTTTTTGGTGACAAAGAAAATCAAAACATACAGCCAGAAGAAGTCAACAAAGTCAAAGAGCCTACATCAAAAGTGTCCAAGAAAAATATGAATTGGTCTCAGGCCATGGAAGAGCATTAAAAGGATTTGGAAAATCAAGTAAGAGAAGTTGAGGAAAAATTGGGAAGAGAAATGAGAGTGATGCAAGAAAACCATGAAAAACAAGTCAATGACTTGCTAAAGGAGATTAAAAAAAATACTGAAGAAAATAACACCTTAAAAAATAGACTAACTCAAATGGCAAAAGAGCTCCAAAAAGCCAGTGAGGAGAAGAATTCCTTAAAAGGCAGAATTAGCCAAATGGAAAAGGAGGTCCAAAAGACCACTGAAGAAAATGCCACCTTAAAAATTAGATTGGCGCAAGTGGAAGCTACGGACTTTATGAAAAATTAAGAAATTATAAAACAGAACCAAAACAATGAAAAAATGGAAGACAATGTGAAATATCTCATCGGAAAAACCACTGACCTGGAAAATAGATCCAGGAAAGATAATTTAAAAATTATCGCACCACCTGAAAGCCATGATCAAACAAAGAGCCTAGAGATCATCTGTCAAGAAATTATCAAAGAAAAATGCCCTGATATTCTAGAACCAGAGGCTAAAATAGAAATGGAAAGAATCCACCAATCATCTCTTGAAAAAGATCCCAAAAAGAAAACTCCTAGGAATATTGCAGCCAAATTCCAGAGTTTCTAGGTGAAGGAGAAAATATTACAAGCAGCCAGAAAGAAACAATTTGAGTACTGTGGAAACACCGTCATGATAACCCAAGATCTAGCAACTTCTACATTAAGAGATCTAAGGACTTAGAATAGGATATTCTGGAGGTCAGAGGAGCTAGGATCAAAACCAAGAATTACCTACCCAGCAAAACTGAGTATAATACTACAGGACAAAATATGGAATTTCAATAAAGTAGAGAACTTTCAAGCATTCTTGAAGAAAAGACCAGAGCTGAATAGAAAATGTGACTTTCAAACACAAGAATCAAGAGAAGCATGAAAAGGTAAACAGGAAAGAGAAATCATAAGGGACTTTCTAAAGTTGAGCTGTTTTGTTTGCATTCCTACATGGAAGGATGATATTTGTAACTCATGAAACCTTTCTCAGTATTATGGTAGTTGAAGGAAATATACATATACATAGTCAGAGGGCACAGGGTGAGTTAAATATGAAGCGATGATATTTAAAAAAATAAAATCAAGGGGTGAGAGAGAAATATATTGAGAAAAGGAGAAAGGGAGAGACAGAATAGGGTAAATCATCTCACATTAAAGTGGCAAGAAAAAGCAGTTCTATTGGAAGGGAGGAGGGGGCAGGTGAAAGGGAATGAGTAAATCTTGCTCTCATTGGATTTGACTTAAGGTGGGAATAACATACACACTCAATTGGGTATCTTACCCTACAGGAAAATAGGGGGGAAGGAGATAAGAGAGGGGGGATGATAGAAGAGAGGGCAGATTTAGGGAGGAGGTAATCAAAAACAAGCACTTTTGAAAAGGGACAGGGTCAAGGGAGAAAATTGGATAAAGGGGGACAGGTTAGGATGGAGGGAAATATAGTTAGTCTTTCACAACATGAGTATTGTGGAAGTGTTTTGCATAAGGCTACAGGTGTGGCATATGTTGAATTGCTTGCCTTCTCAAGGAGGGTCGGTGGGGAGGGAAGAACAGAGAGAATTTGGAACTCAAAGTTCTAAAAACAAACACTCAAAAAAAAAGTTGTTTTTTACATGCAACTGGGAAATAAGATATACAGTCAATGGTGTATAGAAATATATCTTGCCCTACAAGAAAGTAAGGGGAAAGGGGATAAGGGGGGGAGAAGTGGAGTGACAGAAGGGAAGGCAGACTGGGGAAAGGGGCAATCAGAATATATGCCACTTTGGGGTGGGGAAGGATAGAAATGGGGAGAAAATTTGTAACTCAAAAGCTCATGGAAATCAATCTTGAAAATGAAAAATATTAAATAAAAAAGTTAAACTCAAAAAAAAAAAGAAAAAAGAATGTGACTAGGTCAAGCCAAGCCAACACTAACCCTAACGGTGCATGAAGATAAAATGTTTTGGAAAGCGTGGTTCGGATTTAGAAGATGCCCAAGGCTGGTGTCATTAGCAATAGAAGCTTCCCTCCTATAAGAATACCCTCTAAGAGGATGGCCAGGAGGCATCAGGCCAGACAGACACCAAACAACTTCCCCCTTGAGAGAACTAAGTGTATCTTTTTTAAAATGTCATTTGTGTGGCTTTCTTTGGTTTTTACATCAGTGTCATGTCCAAGTCTGTCTCTGCCCCATCACTTACAGTAGTGGCTGGTGGCTCTCCTCAGGTGACCAGGCCCCTTAAGGGTGTGCTCTCCCTTGACCCTGAGGTGGGGCTGCTCTTCCTGCTTCTTTCAGCTTCACTCTTCATCAGTTAATGTGGGTTTTGCTTTGCTTCCTTGAGTTCTTCCCTCCTTGCCCCCAGAGTTAGCTTCCTCATTGCCCCCTTGGCTCCCAAAAGGCTGCTGTGAAGGCACATGGGGAATGGGAACTTTTTCTTCCTAAGCCTGGCAGCAGGCCTTCTGGGTGAAAGGTGGTGGACATTTTGATCACTTTGTCAGCTGCATCCTCAGCCTCTGTGTTTATACTCCTGCACTTCCCAGCCCCTCTTCTTGTTTTACTTTGCCAGTCTGGGGAACTCGAGGTAAAGCGTCAGGGTTGTTGTGGTGTGCATTGCTGTTGGCATTAGTGATTCGGAACAGTCTTTCGTGTGGTTTTTAAGAGTTGCAGTTTCTTTTCTCAGTAGGTTCATATCCATTGGGAGTGGCTCTTGGTCATCTGTATTTGTGCTGTGTGTACAAAGTGCCCCAAAGTCTTACATACTCAAGCTATGCGCTTCAGCAGTCTCAAGACAACTTGAGACAGACTTTGGGATGCTCAGGACATCCTACCTTCCCAGGATCAGATGTTTTAAGCAGCTTTCTTTCTAGTCAAAGCTGCATTGATCTTGTTCATGCAAGAGTTTTTATTTATTTCCATGTAATCGAAAAGATCCTTTCTCCGTTGGGATGACCCCCATCCTTTATTGGGCTGAGGACTGCCTCTTTCTCTCTAGACCAGCTGTGACAAGGACCTGGGCCCGGCATTCAGGGTGTATGTGCCTTTGGGGATTCTTATCCCATGGGGAGGGAGGCACGATCTTGGCCTAGTGTTGGCGAAATTGCTTTCCAGCCCTCTGACCAGTTCCTGTCCACTGATGAGTCTTCCCTAAGTCACCGACGTTCTCAGGCTCGGCGAACATCAGGTCGTTGGCTTCAGCTGATTCTTCCTCACCTGGTCTCTTGCCCTGATCTACTTTCCCATTTTTGACCACTGCCAAGTCACTTGGTAATTAGTGCTTTGGAGTCACATCGGAGCTCTGACGGTCCCTCCCCCAGCACTCCTGTTTTTCCCCACTCTTTACCGTGAGATTCTGATCCTGTCGTCCTTCCCGCTGACTTTGACTGTGAGTGTGTGCGCCCTCGGTGCGCTGCTTGCTCCACACATTGACTGAGGCAGCAGCCTCTCAGTCCCACTACACAGGGTGGACAACACTCCTGTTTTTCTGCCTTTTTCTTTTTGAAGAGAGTTTGTAACCCTGCTCTTACATCTTGCGCGTGCTGATAGTTATTTTGGATGGGACTTCCCGTGGCTTTTCCCTTCTCCAGACGTGGGTTGGAGGCGTGGAGGACGGTGGAGCTGGCCGACTGGAGGAGCCCGTCCTTGTGGGGGCTCTCCCTCACGCAGATCTGGGATCTGCCAGCCATGGAGGCAGGCGCCTTCTCGAGATGAAGGCCTGCTTATTGGCATGGTGGTCATATCGTCAGCTGGTTAGCCAGAGTCTGAATCAGAGTGATGTTAGGAGAAAGAAGGAAACACTCCCTGTCATTATGCTTCGCACCATGCCTGGTGTGTGGAAGGAAACAAGCATTTATTAAATGCCTTCTGTGTGCCAGTGCTCTAAGCACTTTACAGATATGATCTCACTGATCCCCACCACAGTCCTGCTATCATGAGGATAGCATCATCCCCATTTCACAGCCAGAGAAACTGAGGCAGACAAGGTTAAGTGACTTGCCCAGGGTCACATAGCTAGTAAGTATCTGGTAAGTGTTTGAGCTTAGGAAGATGAGTCTTTGTGACTCTAGGCCCGGCACTCTGTGCACTTTGCCACCCAGCTGCCTAGCACATAATAAAGGCTTGTTAATAAAAAACAGACTTATTCACCCTAGTTATCAATGCTGAAAATAGAGGGGAAAGCACATTCCTATAAACCTCGATTATTACCAATTTCCTCAGAAGCTCAGCCTGTATAATTCAGAAGCATCAAGAGCTCCACCCAAGGCCATGTCAGGGGAAGAGATACATTCCTTGGCCATACAAGGATGGGTGATGAGAAACATGGTCTCTTGCACATCCTCAGAAAGCTCATCCCTAGGCCTCATGTGGTCAGTCCTAAGGAAGCTGGTGAACACTGTTAGCCAGGAGATGACAGCCTGCTTAACCCCTGGGGGTCTCCCCAGACCTTTGGCATTGAAAGGGATGAAGAGGGTGAGATCATAGGTGCTCCCTTGCTGGGTGACCCTGGCCAAGGCACTTCACTGCTATCTGCCTTAAGTGTCCCCCTCCATAAGATGAGTGGACTGGGGTGGAGGGTTTCAAGACCAACGAATGACCATATGATTCTTCTGGCCAGTAAATTCAGATTTTGTTACATCCCCTTGTCAAGACCGTTGCTGTATAAAGTAGTGTTAGGATGGCAAAAATTGAGGAAATTTAGAAATTAATAAAGCTTCTGGTGGTACCTTAGCATGACTTACCTGGAATAGGGATTTTACTTTATGTGTGGCATCTTCTTTTGGGGTCAGTGGGACAGCTGGTAGAGAAGACCAAATATGTTCAAGGATTGACCATTGATGGTTTCAGGTGGTCACTGGGCAAGTCCACACTTCTCCCATCCCTTCCTGCCCCCTCCCCTCCTCTCCCCCATCCTTTTTTTCTTCTCCCTCTCCCACTCCTCTCCCCTCCTCTTCCATCCTCTCCTATCCTCCTTCTCTCTTTTCCCTTTCTCTTCTTTTTCTTTCTCCTCCTTCTCCCCTCCCCTTTCCTCTTTTTCTTCCCTCTCCTCTCCCCACTCCCCATCCCTTCCTTCTCCTCATCAGCATCTTTATGAGTCCTGGCATCTTCCATCTTTGCAGTCATCTGCAGTCACTTCAACAGCTCTAGAAATGTCTCATGTCACCTCTTCTGTGAAGCCTGCCCTAACTCCTGTAGCCAGTCTCTCCCTAGCTAGATGCAGTCCAGATGTGTGGTCCAAGGAGAGATGGGCCGGCCCTGTCCTCTGGACAAAGGAGAAGCCGCTGCTCCTTTTTGAAGTGGGAAGGGGCACTGTAATCACTGATGGTGAGGTCTGGGCTTTTTTTTAGTGTGATAAGGAATGTAATTCAGCTTCATTTATAGCCATTTTAGCACGTTTTCTAAGGCCTTGGTCTAAGGACAGGAGTCTCTGCTGTTGTTCGTGGTTTGCTTTTCTAAATGTTCTGAGCTTTGATTTTCTTGGTGTTGGGAGAAAGCTCCTTTTCAGCTCACAGAAGCAGCGGTTTTGTCCCATAGAGCAGTAGAGGGCATCCTAGGGCACTTGACTACAGCCACCCAACTTGGCTATGTCAGAGAAGGGATCTGAACCCAGTTCCTTCCTGATTCCAGCACCACCACCTAGCTGCCCAGAGGCTGCAGTCTGTCAGCGAGACCCGAGTTCAGATCTATCCCCAGGGGATAATAATAGCACCTGCCTCTCAGGGTAGTTGTGAAGATCGAATGAGGTCCTGTTTGTAAATGCCTGGCACGTAATAGATGCCTTATAAATACTTCTCCCCTTTCCTTCCCTCCTCGGTAGATAAAGGGTCAGAGGACACAAACAAACAGTCCTCAAAAAGAATTTCAAACTATTAAAAAAACAAAGCATAGGAAAGGGTGCTTTGAAATGTACCTCAAAAGTCCTCTGAGGTTTCACCTGGTGCCTGCCTGGTCAGTGGGCAAAGTCACACAGCCTGTTGTACTAATGGGTTGTTTCAGCGGTTCTGGAAAGCATTTTGGGATTATGCCTGGGGAACAGCCAGAAGGGCCTCACCTTTGTCCCCGTGATTCCCCCAACGGGAGCAGTAATCGAAGAAAGGACCAGAAAAGATTCTTCTGACATAGCTAAAGCCTGGATCCAAAGCCCATGCCCATGCCCTGGGGAAGGGCTGAATAAGCTGCCCATTCATGTAAATGGACTCTGCAAGAAGCCAGGAACACAGTCAGGAAGCTGCACCAGTGTGTCGGAAAGGCAGGGTGGGCTCCTTAGCACTTGGTTCCACGGGTGCCCTTGAAGAGTTTGGCTTTTGTTTGCGTTGAGTGATTCAGCTATTTCATTGAATCTTGTTAAGTGCTAAGCCCCAGGCACAAGATTTGGGTGTCCTTGGTGCCTCCTTGCCTCAGAGGAGGGCTTAGTTTAGACATGAGTTTGAGTGACATGTGGGGGGGGGCGCTCTTGGACCACGTGGGTTTGAGTCTGCCTCTGGGTCACGTGGGTGAGTCGCATGTGTGACTCACCCCTGAGGCTGACAAAGATATAAAAAGCCAGGGGTTGGCCTCTTCTTCCTTGGATCTCTGAGACGCAGCAGCAGTGGCGCGTGACTCTGAGCCAGCCTTGTTGAGCTCCTGGCTGAACTCAGATGTTGATGATTCCTTGGTAACTATGAATTGTATTGGGTCTGTCTGTTTGTAATTTGGTTAAGGGCTCTGGAGATGGTGTTGAGTTAAGACTCCGGGCAGCTGTAGCTAAGGAGCCCTCCAGCTTGGAAACCCAGATGCTGAGACTTTGTTGAACTCTGGTAACGATGTATTGGGATTTGAATCAGACAAGGTCTGTCTGTTGATGTTTGTAGTTTGCTTGTATTTTGCTCTGAAGTTCAGGGTGCTGGTTTTTTCCCCGGCACTAAGTGAAGGATATTTGTGTGCCAAATTAAAGTAAGCTTGCCAACCCCTTAACCTTGCTCTCCTTATTAAGGCATATCAAAAGAACCTGGGCTTTCTGGCTGTCCGGCAGCTTTATGGGTGCTGGCTGTGGGTGGATCTGGACCCCTCACAGAAGCTGCTAGCCAGATTATGGAAACAACCAGGAGCAGGAAAGCAGTAGATACCGTGACAAAGCATCTCATTGGTGTGTGCCATCATCACTAGTGACCACACGGGTTCATTCCTTGCCTGGGAGGGCATGAAGCCCTGCTTTCCACCTCCTTTTTATACTGAATCATAGGGGGAGGGGCAGGAGGTGTGGACTCATTGGGAAATGTGAGAGCTGGGAAGTCTGCTGAGTCTTTCCAGCCCTCAGTCTGCAGTCTGACCCACTGGCCTCTGAGCTTCCCACTCCAGGGCCACTGCCCATCTCCAACATCGTCTTCTTGCCCAAGTAGTGAGCTCTAGTCCCTGAACTCAGCATGCAGCACAATCACCCATCTCTGTGTCTTTGCCCACAACATCCTCCTCCTCATCTGCCCCCCTCAGAATCCCATCTTTCCCTGGAGCCTTACTTTGTACATACGGTCATCTTTTTGAGGGCAGGGACTTGGATTTTGGTCCGTGAGTTACCAGAGCAAGGCACAGATTGATAGACACTGAATAAAGATTTGTGGATTGAGTAAGATCCTGTTGTCATTTGTCATGTCTGACTCTCTGTGACCCCACAGGCCATAGCACCACAGGCCCTTCTATCCGCCATCTCCCAGAGTCTGTCCAAGCTGGTGCTCATCGCTTCTCTGACCCCATCTATCCATCTCATCCTCTTCTGTCCCCTTTTCCTTTTGCCTTCAGTCTTTCTCACCATCAGAATGAGTCCCCTCTCCTCATTATGTGGCCAAAGTATTTAAGCTTCAGCTTCAGTATTTGACCTAACAGTGAATGGCCTGATTTAATTTCTTTAAATATTGACTGGTTTTATCTCCTTGCTGTCCAAGGGACTCTCAAAAGTCTTCTCCAGCACAATTCAAAATCATTGATTCTGTGGCACTCAGATTTCCTTATAGTCCTCCTCTCACAGCCATTCACTGCTACTGGAAAAGCCGTAGCTTTGACTATACAGACCTTTGTTGGTGAGGTGATGTCTCTGCTTTTTAATATGTGTCCAGATCTGCCATGGCTTTCCTTCCAGGGAGCCAACGTCTTTTAATTTCATGGCTGCAGTTGCTGTCTGCAGTGGTCTTTGAACCCAAGAATATAAAATCTGAAACTGCTTCCATTTCTTCTCCCTCTATTTGCCAGGAAGTGATGGGACCAGTTGTCAAGATCTTGGTCTTTTTGATGCTAAGCTTCCAGCCAGCTTTTACACTCTCTCCTTTTACCCTCATCAAGAGACTTCTTAATTCCTCTTTACTTTCCGCCATCAGAGTGGTATCACCTGTCTATTTGAGATTGTTGGTATTTCTCCCAGCAACCTTAATTCCGGCTTTTGAGTCATCGTCATCCAGCCTGGCATTTCAGATGATGCACTCTGCATATAAGTTACATAAATAAGGTGACAACACACAGCCTTGTTTACCCCTTCCTCAATCAGTTGTTCCATGCTCTGTTCTAACTGTTGCTTCTTGGCCTGATTAAGGTTCCTCAGGAGATAAGTGAAATGATCTGGTGTTCCCGTCTCTGAGGACTTGACACATTCTGTTGGGAGCCATAGTCCAAGGCTTTTGTATAGTCAGTGAAACAGAAGTGGATGTTTTTTTCTGGAACTTGTTTGCTTTCTCCATAATCCAGCAAATGTTGGCAATTTGGTCTCTGGTTCCTCTGCCTCTTTGAAAACTGCCTGCTCTTCTGGGAATTCTGAGTTCACATGTTGTCGAAGCCTAGCTTGCAGAATCTGAAGCAGAATCTTGCTGGCCTGTGAAATGAGCCCAGTTGTTTGATAATTTGATAATTTGAACATTCTTTGGCATTGCCCTTTTTTAGGACTGATCCAATCCACTGGCCACTGTTGAGTTTTCCAAATTTGCCGCCATATTGAGTGCAACACTTGAACAGCATCATCTTTCGGGGTTTTAAATAGCTCACCTTAGATTCCATCACTTCCACTAACCTTATTGTTAGCAATGCTTCCTAAGGCCTGCTTACCTTCATTCTCCAGGATGTCTGGCTCTAGATCAGTAACCACACCATCGTGGTTATCGGGGATGTTAAAATCCTTCTTGCGTGGTTCTTCTGTGCATTCTTGACACCTCTTCTTAAGTCCCTTCTACTTCTCTTAACTCCCTGCTATTTTTGTCTTTCATCATGCCCGTGTTTGCACAAAATGTTCCCTTGATATCTCTAATTTTCTGGAGGAGATCTTGTCTTTCCTGTTCTGTTGTTTTCTTTTATTTGCATTGCTCATTTAAGAAAACCTTCTCGGGGGGCGGAGCCAAGATGGCGGCTGGGAAGCAGTGACTGGTGTAAGCTCCCCACCAAGTTCCTCCAAAAACCTATAAAACAATGGCTCTGAACCAATTCTAGAGCTGCAGAACCCACAAAGTGGCAGAGGGAAGCAGGGCCCCAACCC
>JAQQSZ010018092.1:0-10652 GCA_028646595.1 Phalanger gymnotis | reverse complement strand
TGAAAGACTAACTGTATTTTGCTCCTTCCTAGCCTCTCCCCTTTTGTTCAGTTTCCTCCCTTGACCTTGTCCCTTTTCTAAAGTGTTTGCTCGATTCTATGTTCTTTAAGTAGATCAGGAGAAAGCTTGCCCATACACCAGGGTACTATCTTGATGACTTGGTCCAAAGGACTCCCAGGAGCTCACAGTCACCTCAGTTGCAACCTCTCTTAACTCAATGGCTAAATTTGAGGCCACTTTCACTTGAATAATTTGTGAGAGAGTGGGTCACAGTTTGGGGGGAGGGGTGTTTTCTGCCATCCATTCTTACTGTGCCCTTTTCTAAAAGCTAAAAGCTGTCTGTGTCAAGTACCCGTGTTTAGAGAATTGCAAGTCTGTGACACAAAATCACTGCCATCAGAAATTACAAGAAAAGTCATCCTCAAATCTCCTTTCCTCACTGATTGCATCAGATTGTCTAAGGAAACGGTAGAAGCTATCCAACAACTCCTTGTGGCCTCACAAGCATGCAGACATATTGGTATATACGCGATAGTACATGGATACATGTATATCGATGCGCAACATGTATGTCTAGATGTGATACCCAATATAGATTAGATCCAGAAATTAGATACATGAATCTCATAATCTCCCAACTACATGGAATGAAAAAGATTTCTTAAAGACCAAGCTGAACAAATCAAAGACACGCCGTGTCAAGATGGTGCATTTATATAATCTCCATTGTTCTGTCAGCTGTTGAAGTTGTCCTGATGATGCTTTTCATGAGCATATAGACGAGAATGAGGGATAGGGGAGAAGTTATTCTACTGGTGTAGAGAAATCCCAGGTGAGGAAAGTCCCTTCACCAATGCTGCTCAATTCTTTCTCTGCAACTTGTAGTCTTAGAGAGCTACTTAAAGCACTCATTGTTGAAGTGACTCGCCCAAGGTCACACAACCATTATTGTGTCAGAGGCAGAACTTGGGCTTAGGTTTTGCTGGTTATGAGGTTAGCTTTCTATTAATTATCCCAAGACCCTGTGGAAAATGAGCTTATGCTGCAATTTTATCACTCAGTTCAGGGCAATTCAATTCTTCCCTAAGTGTCAAAGAGAGAGCAGGGAGACCTGGGCTCAGGATGTTGTTTGTTTATCTTTTTGCCTCTTTCCTGGAAAGCATCCTTTTGTACAAAGCTTCCCTCTCACGACCCAGTCACACAGGAGGCCTGAACCTCAGACCCACTATGAAGACTCAAGCCTAAGGGCTATTTTCTGTCATATCCAGGAGATCCTGGTGACTCACACCGGAGGGAAGAGAGCCATGAGCATTCCTCCTCTGAAAGGGCAATGATTGCTTCTAGGCCTGACTTGAAAGATGAGATTAGCAAGGCCAGCATCTTGGGGAAGTGTCTTTTTTCCCGGACTCCCCAAAGTGAGAGCCTAGCCCCAACCTCAGGGCGTCATCTTCATGGGATCAGTGGAGGCCGTCTCCTGACCTTCTTCCAGCTCTGCCTCCTCCCCTAGCGCTCTTTGGAGCACAGCTATGAAGGACTCCCTCGATTTCTTTTGTCTGAAGCTCCCCATAAAGAAATAAATGAGAGGGTTAATGCTATTATTCAGAATGCTCAGAAGGAACGAGAGGCCCGAAAAGAGCCACATGTAAGGGAAGTTTAGTTCCAAATATTGCATCGGCAATACAATCCCAAAGGGCAGGCCACAGAGGCAGAACAGGCGGACAGTGAGCAGAAAGAGGACGTAGAGTCTAGGAGGCTGGCGCCGCTGGGAGCTACGCTGGACCCTGAGCAGCAGAGTCAGGCTGGACACACTCATCATGCCAATGAGGAGAAGAATCCACACTGAAGTAGCTATGACAAACCCATCACAGGAACCATGGAGTAAATGTAGACATGTGGGCCACAGCGCTGCAAAGAGCAGGATGTTCAGAGCCCAGATCAGGATACGCACGATCGGAGATGTGTGCCTTGGCCGGACACATCGGTACTGGATGGGGAGAGAACACGAAGACAGTGCTCAGTGCTAATGGCCACTAGGAAGCTCAGGCCCACACTGTAGAAGGTGAGTGTGACAAAGACGATTATTACAGTTATGGAAATAAGCAAGAATTGGGAGAAAAACTCTACGGTGAGTAAAATCCGGCAGGCAAGGTGGAGAAAGTCAGCCCCAGCCAGGTTAAGGATGTAGACAGAGAAGGGGTTCTTCTTAATGTGAAAGCTGAGAATCCAGAGGACAAAGCCATTGGCCACCAGCCCACCCAGGCTGATGACCAGGGTGAGATAGGGGAGCACCGGGGTAAATGGCCTTTCTGTAGTTCCATTCCAAGGCCTCTGGGGTAATTCAGTCCCTATTACCTCAGTCCAATTGTCATAGTCTTGGTCCTGGGGAGATTTTGTAGAGAACTGGGCCATGGAGGTCGATCTGCTCTCAGGAAACCTCTGCTTACCCTGGATGTTCCTGGGAACACAGTGAGATATAAATGCACTGGGTCTTTTTGGGTGGCAGAAATGTCTCTCTCTCTGAAGATTTGGGCTCAAAATATGTACCAGATACAAAGATGCAGATGAAGAGGGCCAAAGGCTTGGTCTATGAAAAGAGACAAAAGCCTTTTTGTGGATCACCTTCTGGGGCTCCCATCTAGGCCACAAAGGAGGGGGGTGTTTATGCTCCCAAGATAATCTTCCCCATGTGATGACAGAATTTAGGACTGAGGTTTTCCCCTTATTTCTAAGAGACGGTTGTTGCACATGGAGAAGAGTTCCATAATGTCTAAATCGGGTCTTGCTTCTCATGCATTTACTTCCCCAAAGAGGCTTTGTCCTAGCCCAGGTCACAAGGGAAAACACCAGGAGGATGGGAGTGAACAATGAGGATCAGGGTTGTTATGGGTCAGAGCCGCCAGGGGCTCCCCCTCAATACAACCTGACTTCATAAGGATATAGGAGAAGACCAGAGTAGAGGAGATGTGTTTCAAGTTCCATTTGAAGGAGCTACAGGTTAGGCAGACTTCTTGGGACAGCCAGAGAAACTTCCTATTCCCTACCTTCGTGAAGACCATGGGTGTCTGGAGCCACCCCTGGGGGCGATGGGGGTTTTATAGAGTAGAACACATACTAAAGCCTCCTGAACCTAGCAGGAGCACTCCTAGTCTCCTTTGATGCTGCTGCCATGGTCATACAGGCTGATCATTTCACTCCTGCATGATTTCAGTAAGACGCTGCTTGGTCCCCCTCACTCCAGGCTTTCCCTACTCCTGTCCACAGCTGTCCATTCTGCTGTCAAATGCATCTTTCTAAAGTGTAGGTCTAACAACGTTACCCCTGCCTCCATGCCTGCCTTTCATTCAATAGACTCCAGTGGCTTCCTGTCTATTCCAGGATCAGATGCGTCATCTCCTTTTTGGCTTCTCAAGGCCTTTCAGAACCTGCTCCCTCCAATGTTTCCGTCTTCTTACACCTCATTTTCACTTAGCTATTCTGTGATCCAGTGACATTAGCCTCCTGGATGTTCTTCAGACAATGCTATCTCCTCACTTCATTTTCATTGGCTGTGCCTCATGCCTGGAGTTCCCTCCCTCCTCATCTCCATTATTGGTTTCCTCCAAGTCTGAGCTAAGATTCCACCTTCTACAGAAAGCCTTTCTTCACACACACACACACACACACACACACACACACACACACACACAGACACACACAGACACACACATGCACGCACGCACACACATGCACGCACACACACACAGACACGCACACACATACACACACATGCACGCACGCACACACACACACAGACACACACACATACACACACATGCATGCACGCACACACACACAGACACACACACAGACACGCACACACATACACACACATGCACGCACGCACACACACAGCCCTCCTTAATGCTTAGAGCTTTCCCTCAGTTGATTATCTCCAGTTTATTCTTTATTTGTCTTGTTTGTTCACAGTTGGCATTCCTGCTGAATTAGATTATCAGGTTGTTGAGAGCAGGGACTGCCTTCTGCCTTTCTTTGCAGCCGTGGTCTTCGGCCCAAGGTCTCTCATGTAGTATGTGATCACTAAGTACTTCTGGACTTGACTAGTAATAAAACTCGCTTGCGTTGGGATCAGAGTCTGATCTGAGACAACTAAATGGCAATGTAGGGAATGGAAAGCACGACCCCAACTCTCCTGGCTGTCTCCTCTGTCCTGGGAGAACCTCGCCCCGTCCTTCACTGAGCTCTTCTGCCAGCGGCCTCATTCATACTGATTTCTTCCCCATCATGAGCTGCTGTCTGTATCAATATCCCTGAATAATTTTTCCTGTCTGTGGTAACCTATTGCTCCCAGAAATCAGTTGTGTACTGAAATAATAAGTTTTCCCCGCATCTGATTCCTGGTTCTGATTCTGGCACCTGATTCTGGTCTGATTCCTGGAATCCAATTTAATCTGGTTTTCTTGAGTAGAAGTCAATCAGTTTCAATGATGGATCTTAATTCACTGAGATTAAGATCAATCGAAAAAAATTCTTTAGGGTGATGAGAGGCAACATGGTATGGGGCTAGAGAACTGGTCTTGAAGCAAGAAAGATGTGGTCTTAGGTCCCCATTCTGATCCATACTGGTCATGTGACCCTAGGCAAGGTACTGAACTTCTCTGAGCTCTAATTCATTCTCTAAGACTATAAATTATAGACAGGGTGCTGCCTGACATTAGTGGACGGACTTTCCTCACCTAAGAGTTCCCAATATTGATGAAATCACCCTAGGCCCTATTCATAGGAGAACCAAAGCCTGGGAAAGTTTTTCTTGTGTAATCCAATTAAGTCTTAGTTTTATTTTTCTGTTTCATAATCACTATAAAACAATTTGGAAATTAATCTCACTTCGTGAAGAAATGTGTGTGTATTTACAAGTTGTCTTTGAGCAGTTGTTGGTTTAAAAGGCAGAATCTTGAATGTTTTCTGCCACATCTCTGACCCCTTCTTTTCTCTGAAAAGCTGATTCTCCTGGACTGCCCCGAGCTCCCCCTGTGATCTGTTCCTCCTGGAAGTTGGAATCTCTAAGCTCCCCTCCCATTAGTCCTGGTCAGAAACTCAACGTCTCCCTCAGAGATTCTCTCCTTTCCAGGTGAGCATGTCTACTTCCTTTTCCCCAAGTGTTCCCCACTTGTATCTGGTCCCTCATGCTCTATCTCCATGGGATGACTCCTTTCACTTATGGTCCATCTCCAGTAGAAGTTAGGTCAGTTGCCAGGTACTCTGGACCTCAATCCAATCATAAACAGAGGGGATAGGAGTTGAGGATCATCTGTTTTAGGAAGGGGGGGGAGATGGCACACTGTTCTGTTGAAGTATGAAGGAGAACTGACAGAAAAATTGGGCAGAAGCCATTTGTGAGAAGAAAATGATGGCAAGGGAAAGAGAATTTCCAGTTTAATCTCCACTGGGTCCTCATTTTCACAAGGCAATCCTTTACTCTGCCTTAACGAACTTTGTTGTGCTCCGCACATCAGTTGTTCCAAACTTTCCCTTTTCTCCTCTAATCACCTATATTCCCTCATCTCCCCACTTGGCAAAGGCTCTCATCTCATGCTTTGCTGGGAAAATAAAGATCTGCCTCTTCTTTCCTCCCCTACGGGACATCTCAACAATGCATTGAAATTATACCCCATTTTCTCCTTCTCTACTTCAGTCTTTAATAAAGAGGTGGCTGTACTCATCAAGGCCCAGTCTTCTTGTCATTGTGATCTCATCTCCTCCTGTTTCTGATGAAGGGGTAGACCTTTTCTTCAAAAAGGCCAATTCCTCTGCTTGTACTGTTGATCCTATTTATTCTTGTCTCTTCTGGAAGATTGCTTCCAAAATTAGCCACCACTAACCTTCAATCTCCCACTATCTACCTAATTTTTCTTTACTACCTTCAAACATTCCCAGTTCTCCCCCATTAAAAATATTTCATGGGACCCAAGCAACTGTTCAATCTATCATCATATATTTTTTCTTCTTTTCACAGTCAAATGCCAAGAAGGGAGGGATGGAGAAAGATGTCTACATTCATTGCCTTTTCTTCCATCCCTTTCACTCACTGCTCAGCCATTTGTAATCAGATTTTAGACCTCATCATTTGAATTAAACTGTTCTTCCAAAGCTGCCAATAATCTCCTAATATACCAATGATCTCTTAATCCATCAGTTCTAAAAGTGTGCTTGAGATCTAATGTCAAAACTATTTTTATGATACGAAGACGTTATTTGTTTATTCACAGACTCCTCCCTTTTCCAACTATGTGTGCACATAGAGGGCAACATTTCATAACAGCTTGTATGTAGAAGCAGATTGAAGAATCTAGCTGTCTTCTATGAAGTTAGAAATTAAAGAGATTTGCAAAAAAAAGTGAAATGATGTTACTCTTCTCACTAAAATTTTCTATTTGGGAAAATAGAGTTTTTTCACTAAAATATATGTTAAGATGTAAAGGGTTTGTTATTGTTATGTGGAGAAACAAGCTAAAAGAACATAGGGTTAGTTTCTAATGTGGTAGTTATCAATAGATAATAGCACATGTAAACAAAAGTTCTTTGGGGTCATTAGTAATGTTTATGCATTTAGTGGGGTCCTGTCTTAATAAAAGCAACCACCTTATAGGGTTATTTTTGAAGATCAAATGAAACATATAAAGAGTTTTGCAAACCTCAGAGTATAAATGCTGACTGTGATTATATAATCATAAAATATTATCTTCATAATCCTCTTGATTGCCAAATGCATTGGCCTTTTCTTAATCCTCATATTTCTTGACCTCTTGGTGGTATTTTGTACTATCGATCCTTCCTGTTCTCCTGGGAACTTTTTTCTCCCAAGGTTTCATTGACATAATTGTCTCTTGATTTTCATCCCACCTATATGGCCATTTCTTCTCGGTCTCCCTTGATGGATCATCATTTGTGTCACATCCTATAATCGTAGGTGCTCACTAAAGTTCTCCATCAGGTCTGCTTCCCTCTGCTCTATTTGTTTTCTTCCTTCCTTCCTGACTCTCTGTCTCTCTTTCTCTCTCATCAATCCAGGCAGAATCTTGTTAGTGACTTATTTTTATAGGCCAGGTTCAACAAATATTCTTATGTATTTGTCAGAGACTGACAAGCATTGGTTTGCTTGGGACAAAATCCTCTTAAGGAGTCAAAACAAAATTACAGGAAATTCTTAACCATAAGTCAGATGATTGCTTGGAGAAACAGGCTAAATTCATTTCCAGACACAAGTAGCTAAGAGAATAGACTTAGTCACTTCCTGGGAATACTTTGGTGGCAAGGTTTGCAGGCTTATAAACCAGGACATGATTAAAATTTTCTCTGCTCACCATTAACAGGGTGAGATTTTCTAGCCACTCTCCATTAGTATATAGAGATAAGATGATACACAGGGGGCCTTGAAGAGATAGTCTCCAGAAGGTGAAAAGACAGAAAGTGAGAAAGACAGGCAGGAAGCAATAGAGACAGAGAAGCTGAAAGAAATGGAGAAGTGATACATGGCAAGGAGTAGGCCAGCCCTTAGCAAAGTTATGCTAGCAGAAGACATTGGCAGCTTTGCAGCATCTGACACATGAGTTGTCCTTCCACACATTTGAAATTCTACCATGCACCAATCTCCTGCCTTTGGGGGCTAGGGAGAGAAAATGTCATTCCATTGTGCCTGGTCTCCTTCCTCATCTCTAGCCTTCTGTGCAAAGACGAGAAGTACCATTCTATTAATCACCAATCTCAAGGTAAAAGGAAAAAATGTCATTCCATCATGACAGGTCACATACCAGTCTCCTGCCTTTGGAGCAAGGGGAGAAAATGTTGTTCTGTTGTTCCTGCTTCCCTGCCTAATCTAGCTGCCTCCACAAGTAGAGGAGAAATGCCATTCTATTCAATCCCAGTTTCCTCCTTCATGGGGAAGAGGGCAAACACCATTCTGTCCCATTCTTGCTTAGCAAATTTGGTACCTGTAGAGTGGGTTCCAGAGAGAGCAGTGGAAGGGACAGGGAGTGACATCAGTCTTTCATCTCCCCAAACATGTCCCCTCACCTGAGTTGCCAAGGGCCCAGGGAGGGACTCCATCATAAGTCAATCCTCTAGGGATGTTGATAACCTACCCTAAATCATTCCTCAAAGATTTGCCAACTTCTACCTGGCCATACCCTCTCCATCCCAGTGACTCTGAAACCCTTGATGTCATCATTCAGACTCCATTTCTTTTCCCCCATGGCAGCATCCCACACTGCCATTCCTTTTCACCCAATCACCCTCAATATCCTGCACCTCCCTTCCACTCTGCTCTCGGGGATGCCTTCTCCACAAGTACTACAAGTACCAAATTCCCACTACCTCAATCTTTGGCCTCTCATATATGCCATCATTTCCTCTTCTTGCTGCCTCCATCTTCTGGCTCTCAGTGAGGCCTGGCTCCAGGTCCAGGAATATGCTGGTAAATGGGAAGAGCTGGATTTCTATGAAAGTGTGACTCACTTTTCAATTTGCATTATTTACATTTCTCCATTGCTATATTAAGTATATGCAATAAACAGAATGATCAATCAAACCTTGATTTTTAGTATTTGCCAATTTTGGAGGTCAAAATGCTCACACTGAAAATTTAATGGTGGGTCTTGAGAGCCACTGTGAGCTGCTTCCAGCACACCCTTGCCTAGCACCCTCCTATGTAACATAGCCTCGCTGACCTCCCTTCCCAACACTAACTACACTTTCACTCAACTCCCCTGACTCAATGATCGGGGTGGGGACTTTTAATTCTTCTCTATTGCCACTTCTTGGTTCACTCTTTACTACCATCACTCAGTATCCTCTTATATTTGACATTCTTTCCATTCATATCCAATCAAAATTCTTGTAGCTGTGGTCCATGGACCTCCAGGACATCTCCCTTCTTTCCTCAATGAGTTTAATGCTTGCTTGGCTCATAGTCTTTCTCTCCTCCTTAACTCCTACATTCATACTAAGGGACTTCAACTTACATATTTATGCTCTCTCAGACATCCTAAATTGAGAGCTCTTCAATTTATTCTTTTCTCATAACTACTCCTCCGCCTCATATTAGCAACATGCAAAGATAGTCATACCCTTAATCTTTCTGTCACCAACAAATTTGCCACTTCCATATAGATAAACTCTAAAATTCCCTTAACTGATCACAATTTACTTTCATTCTATCTTGCCCTCTGCCTTACAACCTCAACCTTGTTCTTTGTTCTCATTATGACCTCTAAGGCCTCAAAACCTTAATTTTTCACTAAGCCATCTCTCCTCTACTGTCTATAATCTCCTATCTCCATCTTGACCCCTTGTGAATCACTTCAACTCTACACTGTCCTCTTCTCTCAAGCCTCTTGGCCCCTTATCCTATCACTGATCTTGACCTGCCAAAGCTCAATCTTGGATTATTCCCTCCTGTAATATTAATGGAATATGAAAATCTTCCCCATGTTTTAATAGGCCTATGTGACCTGCTGTGATCTCTGGCCCAGCTCACAGTTTTGATGCATCCTGAGTCACATAGAGCCCATTGGGGGAGGGACTTACCTAAGGAGGAGCTTGCTTAGGGGAGGCTTGCTTGTAGGAAGGTTTTCACACCTTTTGCTAATTTCTAATTAGGCACTGAGTCACAAGGGTTGTGATGCCTTCTGGCTCTGAGAAGTGTATGTATACTCTGAGTTGGTATTTTTCACTGGGGGTTCGCTTATGAGAAGGATCTTTTGATTTCCTGGTCGAGACTGAGTAGCCGTATGTTCAGAACCTTCCGACTGCTCAGATGTAAAGGCTCTCTCGACCCAGTGGTGTATGTAAAGCGTATAGCAATATTGCTTTGATCAGGCAGTTAGAACCCTGTCTGCTGATCTTTATGCTAATTTCTCTGCTTATATTTTGTCTGACGTTCAGGGGGCTTGACTTTTCCCCTGAACTAGTGAATGTAATTTAAAAATACAGTTGACTGCTTTAAAAGCTATTTTTTTTCCTTTAAAAGCGGATTAAAGAACCTGTGCTAGCAGGCTATCCTGGGTATGCTAGGGAGCTTGCTGCTAAACCTTCCTCCGCTGCCTTCACTCTTCCTCATGTTACTGAACAAATGTGGAGAAAATGAGGAAATAGAACTGGCGGGCTCCACTACTAATTATGTTATATCATCTCAGCCTTCACTGTGCTGAGGCAATCCTTCTGGACTTCCCTCATAAACTCATTCCCCTCACTACTGGGTATCTTTCAGGTTTTTATTCCTCTTCAAAGCTGTCATCATTCCTTACCCTCTCAGAGGAAAACCTTGCCTTATATTTCACTGCAAAAATTGAGACAATCAGCTGTTCTCCTCTCCTTCTCATGTCATATAACTCATAAGCCTTCTCATCAGAAATGGTCCTTCTCCTTGGCGTATCAACAATCTGGCTAGCAGCTGTTGTGGGGGTGTAAGAAAAACCCAAGACCAACAACAAGAACACTACCACCACGCTGCAAAAGCACAGGTTCTTTTGATCTGCTTAACTAAGGAAAGCTACGTGAAGGGGTTAACAAGCTTACTTTAATTCAGCATACAAATATCATTCACTTAGTTCAGGGGAAAAAGGCAGCACCCTGAACTTTGGAGCAAAATACAAACA
>JAQQSZ010018091.1:0-10652 GCA_028646595.1 Phalanger gymnotis | reverse complement strand
ATACAGAGGGCACAGGGTGAGTTGAAAATGAAGGGATGATATCTAAAAAAATAAAATCAAATTAAGAGATGAGAGAGGTATATATTAAGAGAGGAAGAAAGGGAGAGATAGAATGGGGTACATTATCTCACATAAAAGTGGCAAGAAAAAGCAGTTCTGTTGGAAGGAAAGAGGGGGCAGGTGAGGGGGAATTACTGAATCTTGCTCTCATCATATTTGACCTGAGGAGGGAATAACATACACACTCAATTGGGTATCTTATTCCCCAGAAAAGAAGGAGGAAGGAGATAAAAAGGGGGGATGATAGATGGGAGGGCAGATAGGGGGAGGAAGGTAATCAAAAGCAAACACTTTTGAAAAGGGACAGGGTCAAGGGAGAAAACTGAATAAAGGGGGATATGATAACAAGGAGCAAAATAGAGTTAGTCTTCACAACATCAGTAGTATGGAAAGGTTTTATATAATGATATGCATGTGGTCTATGTGGAATTGCTTGCCTTCTTAGGGTAAGTGGTTGGGGAGGGAAGAGGGGAGACAATTTGAAACTCAAAGTTTTAAAAAAAACAGACATTCAAAAACAAGAAAAAAAGTTTTTGCATGCAACTAGGAAATAAGATATATAGGCAATGGGGCATAGAAATCTATCTTGCCCTACAAGAAAGTAATGGTAAAGGGGATGGGGTGGAGGAGTGGTGTGACAGAAGGGAGGGTTGACTGGGGAATGGGCAATCAGAACATATGCAATCCTGGAGTGGGGGGAGGGTAGAAATGGGGAGAAAATTTGTAATTCAAACTCTTGTGAAAATCAATGCTGAAAACTAAAAATATTAAATAAATAAATAAATAAATAAATGAATGAATAAATAAATAAATAAATAAATAAATAAATAAATAAATAAATAAATAAATAAATAAATAAATAAATAAATGATCTCCCCCCCCAATCTATTTTTTTTTTTTTTTTGCATTCTGGCTTCATTCATGATGTGAAATTATACTTTATTTTACAAAGTGTTTGCCAAAGTCCATCAGATCAAGTAAACATAACTACACTTTGCCCCAGGTCCTACCCTTCTGTTGTGCAGATGAGCTCCCTACTATCCTCTCCTGACCTTACCATAGTCACCTCTCTACTGGACACATAACAAGATTCAGTACAGTTCATCCAAAATTAGCTGGACTATGGCCAAGAAGAAGGAAACATTTTGTTCCATGCAGGTGATGACAAATTCATTGGGGTTAAATTTCTGACTTACAGCCACTCTACGTAGACACTCTCTGTGCTCCAGTACCTGGAAAGCCTGACCTCATCAGGTCCCTCCACCTTGGCAACATTTGTATGATTAAATAAACTGGACAAATTCAGAGCTTAGCCATATTTAGCCATAATCCTAAAGAACTGGCCCTGTTTAAACAACCTGTTCTTTGAACTCAGTCATGGATAGGTTAAAAATTGTCCCTTTTATGCTATATTTTTTCCTTCCAACTTTCAAAGCACAGTAATTTTGTTTTGAACAATACTTCTTGTTTGTTTCTTTGCAATTCTTTGATATTTATTAGAAAAAAAAATATTTACCTGTCAGATTTATGGGAAAGGGAAAGTTTCATGACCCAACAAGAGATAGAGAGCATTACAAAGTGCAAAATGGGTAATTTTGATTGTGTTAAAATGAAAAGTTTCTTGCATAAGCAAAGTCTATGCAACAAAGATTAGGCGGGAAGCAGAAAATTGGGTGAAAATCTTTACTACTAGTGTCTCTGATAAAGGCCTCATATCTAAAATATACATGGAACTGAGCCAAATTTACAGGAATACAAGTCATTCCCCAATTGAGAAATGGTCAAAACATATGAACAGGAATTTGTCAGAGGAAGAAATTAAAGATATCTATGGGCATATGAAAAAATGCTCTAAATCACTATTGATCCGAGAAATGCAAATCGAAACAACTCTTAGATACCACATCTCTCCTGTCAAATTGGTTAACATGACAAAACAGGAAAATGATAAATGCTGGAGAGGATGTGTGAAAATTGCAACATTGTTACATTGCTGGTGGAGTTGTGAACAGATCCAGCCATTTTGGAGATCAATTTGGAACTATGCCCAAAAGGTATAAAAATGTGCATAGCCTTTGTCCCAGCAATACCAGTTCTAGGGCTATATCCTAAAGAGATCACACAAGTGGCAAAGGGATCCATATGTACAAAAATATTTATAACAGTTCTTTTTGTAGTAGCAAAGAATTGGAAATCAAGGGGATGCCCATCAATTGGGGAATGGCTGAACAAGTTGTGGTATATGAATATAATGGAATACTATTGTGCTATAAGAATTGGGGAAGATATAGAATTCATAATAAACCTGGAAAAAACTATGTGATATGATGCTGAGTGAGAGGAGCAGAACAAGTAGTACATTGTACACAACCACAAACATATTGATTCTGTGATGTCTAACTTTGATAGACTTGGCTCTTCTCAGCAATACAAGGTTCAAAGACAGCCCTAAAGGTCTCTTGATGGAAAGAGCTATCTACATCCAGATAAAGAACTATGGAGTATGAAGCAGATGAAAGGAACCTATCTACTCTCTCCTTTCTTTTCTATACATATATGTTTGGTTTTGTTTCTTCTTTCTCATGATTCACTCCATTGATCATGGTTCTTCTTTATGACTTGACTATTGTATAAATATGTTTGATGCAAAGGTATATGTAGAACATATATTGAATTCCATGCCATCTTGTGGGGAGGGGAAGGTGAAGAAAATTTGGAACTCAAAAACCTGTGGAAGTGTTGTAAACTAAAAATAAAAAAAAAAGTTAAATATATAAAAAGAAAAATACGTTTTACATCAAAATAGACCATTGTAAAAACAATGCTACTTGCAGCTGCTGTGGCGGAGTGGGGGTGGTGGTGCAGGTATGACCAATAACACCTGCTAACACAGGTTCTTTGCTCTGCTTTTCTAAAGGAAAGCAACTTTAAAGGGGTCAACAATCTTACTTTAATCAAACAAACACATACACACACAGACATATATATCATTGACTTAGCTTAGCTCAGGGGAAAAGTTAGCACCCTGAACTTCAGAGAAGATACAAACAGAAATTATGAGCAGAAATTATATAAACGGATAAAATACAAACAGCAAAGACCGACAGACAAGGCTTCCAACTGTCTGACCAAAAGCAACACATACATAGTTACCAGAAAGAGAAGTACCAACATCTAGCTTTTTCAAAGCCAGGGGATCCTTAACAACTACCCAGAGTCTCATTTGGCTAAATCACAGGAACATTCTTCCAATGAATGAGCCTAAAAGCAAAATGCTAACCTCAGAGTATATATACCCTTCTTCAGGGCCAGAGGGCATCACAACCCGTGTGACTCAGGCTCATGTGACTCAGGCTTCCATGTGACTCAGGTTCAAAGCAAGTCCCATAGGCCTATTAAGAAATGGGGAAGATCTTCAAATTGTATTAACATTACAACTATTACGTGGCCTGTTGTTGGTCGTATCAAATCTCTAATGTCCCTGATGTATTCTATCTATATGCCTGAAATTTGGTTATAGCTTCCCACCCTCTACCCCTTCCAAATATGGAACTGTTAGCCAAGGACTAAAAACTGGAATTTAGTGTCCAAGCATATATAAACCACTCTCCCCCTGAATAACCCCAATGAACTATTATTTTCAGAAATTTTCTGCAATGGATTATTTTTCACAAGTCTTAAACAAAGTGAACAATGATGTTGATGATGATGATATAGCAAGGGACAGGGAAAATAGTATGATTTTGAAGTCAAAGGACCTTCATTCATTTATTATGTATTCATTTAGCACCTATTATATGCCAACCACTGTGCTACATCTAGGGTTGGGGGATATAAATACACTGTTCTTCATTTTCATAGAACTTGATAAAAATCATATTTTTCCCTTGTCTTCAATTTGTTTAAATTCTACTTTGAAGAAGAACCTAAAAATAGGATCATAGACTTAGAGCTGGAAGGGATGTTTGAGGCTATCTAGTCTAGCCATTTCATGGTAAAGATAAAGAATCACATAATGACAGAAATTTAGAGCTGGAAAGGACCTGAGCACCCATCTAGTCTAATCTAAACAATAAAAGAAACTCTCACTATAATATACTAGGTCATCCAACCACTGCTTGAAGGCATCTAAAGCAGGGAGAGCTAACCACTTCTTGAGACGTACTATTACATTTGTAGACAGCTCTAATTATTTGGAAGGTTTGTTTTTGAAAATAAGTGTTAAATTGGTATCTTTGCATTACTACATTTTCCTTTTGGTTTTGGCCTCTGGGTCCAAACAGAACAAATCTAAACCTTACTTCACATGATAGTTCTCCAAATACTTGAAGACAGATTCTAGGTCTCCCTCTTCCCTCCATGGACCCCAAGATTTTTCTTCTCCAGGCTCAACATGCCTATTTCAAACAAATGATCAATTAAACAATAAACAATTATTAGGTGCCTATTATGTGCCAAGATCCTCATATGTCATGGGCTCAAAGACCTTCTTCATTTGGGATGCTTTTCTATGAACATTCTCCAATTTCTTAATATTCTTCTAAAACCATGATGCCAAGAACTCAACACAGTACTCCAGATGAGATCTGAAGAAGACAGAGTAAAATGAGACTATTGTATCTCAATGAAAATCCATCCTTATACTTCCTTTTCAGGTGCCACATGTTTCTGACTCATAATGAGCTCATAGTCTTTTATAACCCACATATATTCATATTCTATAACAAATATCTGTTTAAGACCAACTGTTTTCTAATCAGACTTCACCATCTTGTATAACTGATTTTTTTTTCCCAAGTGTGAGTTTATGTTATTGGAAGCTTATAAAAGTTTATATGAATATATTTAGCCTGATTTTCTATCAGGTCAAGATCCTTTTGGTCCTTAACTCTGTCATCAAGGGTGTTTGGTATGCCTCCCACCTTTTTGTCATCTGCAAATATAATAAATAGCATAAGGCCAAATGGATCCCTGGTGTCTTCTACTGGAGATCCCCTGCCATATTCACTTTAAATAATAAACAATTGGTAATTTTGATACTGTTCCTTCAACTAGTCTTGAATCCATTTAGTCAAATTATCGTCTATTTCAGATCTCTCCAATTTCTTTGTAATAATAATTTGAGGTCTTCTAGTAAAAGCTTTGCTAAAATCTAGGTAAATCATATCTATAACATCTCCTTCATCTCCTAGTGTAGTAATCCAATCACAAAAAGAAAATGGGATTACAGTGCCATGACTTATTGATGAAGCCATGTTTACTAGCTCCTTGTAATTACTACTTCCCCTTCTAAATGTTCACTAGTTTTAATGATCTGTTCTGGAATTCTCCCACAAAATGAATGTTAAACTGAGGGGACTATGTTTGCAGATTCAGTTGTCTTTCTTTTTTTTTTTTAATCATGGCCTATGCCCTTTTCCAACCTTATGTTACTTCTCCTGTTTTCCATAATCTTTCAGATATCTCTGAAAGTGACTCAGCAAACACATTTCCCCATTCTTTCAGCACCTGATAACATAATTCTTCTGGGCCAGGTGACCTGAATTCATCAAGAACAACCATGTGCTTCCTTACATAATTGGCATATCAAAATCCTGTTAATCATTTTTATTTTCTTATTGTCAATCAAAGGATAAATCTTCTCAGCAGAGAAACAGAAGTAACATATGATTGAAGCAAATCTGCCATCTTTCTGTTGTCAGTTATCATCAGGTCCTATTTACCTTAAGCAAAAAACTAATCTTTTATTTGGTCCTTGTCTGTATTTCAATTTGATTCTGGGCAAGTCACTTCACTCTGCTTGCCTCAGTTTCCTTATCATTAAAATGAGCTGGAGAAGGAAATGGCAAGCCACTCCAGTAGCTTTATCAAGAAAATCTCAAATGGGGTCTTGAAAAGTTAGACATGACTTTAAAAACAATTGAAAAACAACCACATCTGTGTCAGGTCATCCTAATACCATCTTCTATTAATTCTTTGGCTTTACTTTCATCTTTCATATGTTTTTTTTTTTGTAATATCTGGGTTGGTTGGTGAGCTCCCTATTTGTTCATAAAGTTTTATTTAGATAAATCCCATTTCCCCACCCTTCATTAGAATAGTTTCCTAATGTGTCTTCACAATTTCTATCTTTAGCATTAATCTCTTTTCTTTCCATTTTATAATTTTATCCATGGGCTCATACTTGTCTTTCCTCCAATCTAGAATATATCTCAAACTATTCCCCTAGGATTTTTTTTGCCTTATTACAAAGTTTAGGAGTGAATGGTTAACCAGCCTTCTAGGGTTTCCATTTTTTACACCCAATAATGACTTCATCTCTGTTCATCAATGACATCTAAGGTCCTTTCCAATTGTAAATCAATGGTTCTTCATGTCTGCTTCTCAGGATTTCTTCCTCTGCTGAAATGTCAGCTTGTGTGCCACTTCCAAAATGAAGACATTCATCATGCCCAACCCCCCCTCCCAGTTTTTAGTCTCTTCATCACACTGCAAAACTTTATTTTTATCTGTGTATATGTTCCTTTTTCCCAGTAGAATGTAAGCTCCTAAACTGCAGAAAATCTTTTATTGCTTACTTTTTCGTTCCATCACCTATCCCAAATCTTGGCATGTTAGCAGTTGCACGATAAAGTTTACATAAAGTTTAGTGAAGTCAAATGACCTATGATCATGCTGAAAATATGTAAGGGAGGCAGGATTAAACCTGCATCCAGGGCTCTATGCATGATTTCACTCTGTCTCTTTGATTTAGTACTAGAAATGGGGACTATATGGGGAAAAAAAAACTATAGGTTTTCTAGACTGGAGTAAAAGGTATAGTTAGAGAGATCTATATATAACGGTCTCCTCCTTCTAAAATCTTGATATCATTTCCCATATCTGAAGATAATGCTGATTTCTTGCCTTTATGTGATGTACTTTTTGTGGTTTGTCTGGATAATGGCAAAAATTTGCACTTATCCAGGTCATCGCTGTGTCCTCAATCTCCCCTGGACCAGTGTCAGTTTTTTATAAAATAATTTATAATCGCAAACTGTAACAAAAGATGGCACCCTCCCCCCAAAAAAGAAATGAAAGTTTCAGCTTCATTGGCACAATGCTGTTCTCATACTGACTAAGAAAACCAGGTGGATGTGCTTAGTAATGGTCTTAAATGTTCAATTCCCCATAGTGGCTACATGCTGAACTTGATAGCATCCCCACCCCTCTAAGAGGTAACTAAGAGCCCTCCTTCACTGCAGTCTTTGAGAACATCTCCAATTATAAAACTACAGTACAAACCTTCTGGTATGATGGAGAGGTATGAGGCCTAATAATTTCCTTTGTTATTGCACACTACAGTCTGCCTGGACTTAGACGCTGATATTATATCACTCTGTATACCCCAGAAATTGCTACTTGCATTGTAGTGGAATCCTGGGGACTTATGGCCATTGTCTTCAGCCCTCCAACTGAATCTTTCTATCTCTATGTGTTGTCGCTCCTACTTAGAATGCAAACGCTCGAAGAATAGTAAGTGACTGACTCTTCTGTTTTTATCCTTGGTGTTTTGCATATCACATGGTGCATGGTAAAACACTTAATAAATACTTTTTGATTACATTCCATATATACTGAAATAAACTCCCTCTGGCAATTTATAATCTAAGACTGAAAACACTGATGTGAATTGACACAAAGGCATACAAACAATTTAAGCAGTGAACAAGCACATGCATAAATAAATGAACAACTTCTTAATCTTAAGTTCAAACAAAAGAATGTGTGAGTATAGTGAGGGGTCAGGTAGAGTGGGGAATTCTGAGAAATCTTATGTTTAGACAAAGGAGAGTCAAGAGCAATCCACTACTGGTTGTGCATTCCAGTGTTTGAGAAATTATTGGAAGAAAACAATGCACATTGCAATGTTATATATGATGTCAATATTAATTATTATTTTATCAGAAATATTTGAATTTTAAAATAAATTGATTTCATTAAGTTAATCAGATTTTTTGGGGGGAACTTTTTTATTTTTTTCTTAAAACTCTTTATTCATCCAGATTTAGAGAGCCACCAATACTGAATTGGTAAACTTGTGTTTTCTGTTCTTAATTCTATCTAAACAACTGAACCAGTGGTTCTGCCAAATTATTTTTGAGCTTTCTACTTAGTCATTCATGGTCCAATGGGATACAGTCTTTAAGTCATCTAATTCTTTTTAATTCAATGAAAATCAATCAAGCATTTATTAAGCACCTACTGAATGCCAGGCACTGTGCTGAGTCAGAAAAGTACTTGTGAGCATGAGGCACTTCAGTTGGGCCTTAAATGAACCTAGCAATTCCAAGAGAGAGAAGTGAGCAGGAGATCATGCCAGGCATGGTGGACAGTCTGCTTAAATGTACAAAAATGGGAAGGGAAGAAAACAAGCATTTATTAAGTGCTTACTATGTGCCTGACACTGTGCTAAGTAATTTATTAATATCATTTCATTTGATCCCCAAACAATCCAGTGAGGTAAGTTCTATTATTATTCTCATTTATAGTTGAAGAAAATGAAGCAGTTGGAGGTTAACTCACTTGCCCAGGCTCACACAGCTACTAAGTGCCTGAGGCTGGACTTGAATTTAGGTCTTCCTGATGCCCTGCCCAGTACTTTATTTACTGCACCACCTAGATGCAGTGTAAACCAATGGACAACATTCTATACAGCCAACAGCAAGTATACCAGTTTCTATGGAATGCATGATGGGGAACAATTCGAAACATCTGCAAAAAAAAGGTCAGGGTCAGATTGTGAAAGGCTTTAAATGCTTAAGGTAGGGTTGTTATTTCATCTTAGTGATAATAGGGTTCCACTGACTTTTTGAGCACAAGAGTGACATGATCTCACCCGTGCTTTAGGAATATAAATATGGCAGTGTGGATAATGAGTTGGAGAGAGAGAAGACTGAAGGCAGGACGAAAAATGGGAAGCTATTAGTGTAATCTAGGAGAGGAATGATTTCATGGTTTTGTCCATTGTTCTTGTTGAACCATGTCCTACTGTATATTTAACTGACACACTGTAGCCAAGACATTTGGCACTGCTGACTTTGGGACAATTTTGCATTTGAAATGTGATGGTGCTGAAAGAGTTGACAAAATATCGTTTACTGGGAGCCACAACTTTCTGCTCTTCACTGTTCATTGTTGTATAAACATTCTCATACATGTCTCATAATTGGTAGTATCATGTGTTTTGTTCATCTCTATCTATCTTGCATTTGTTTGTCACTTTAAGGTTTCAAAAGCATTTTTCCTTTGTTATCTAATTTGATCATCACAGTAACCTTGAGAATTGGTTATCAACTCCATTTTTCAGGTGAAAAAATTGAGGCTTAGACAGGTTAAGTGACTTGCTCAGGGTCACAGAGGTATTAAGTGACCGAAGCATGATTTCTACTCAGATCTTCTTGACCACAGAACTAGTATCCTTTTTCCTCTGTTTCCTCTCTTTCATCTATAATTGTCCCTGGCTATGTCTATGTCTTTATCTGTCATATCTATTTCTAGAGATCTAGTTGTATATACGTGAATATGTATAAATGTGGTTGTATACACACATGTGCACACTCACACAAACACATTCATACACACACATACACACATCTATTTACTCTATTTTTATATAAGAAGTTCATATATTATAATGATTTTTATATCTAAGTCTAATGGCCTTGCCATATTGATGGACAACACATTGTTGCTTTTGCCTCCTCAAGGCTTCCTTGAATTTGAAGACAATTAGCACCTGGTAATAGATATTAGAAACCATGATCTTGGTTGGAAATGCCAATAAAAAAATTACTATTTATCCCTAAACTCAAAAAGACTCATAGATGGCAAAGACAATACTGGAAGCATATGGACCATATCACCCCAGTCTGGGATGGAATGAAAGTTATTTAGTGACTATGACTCAGCTAGGAATAAAAACTGCTCTCTTCTGCTGTGAAGTCATGAGTTTTCCTAGAAGGCCCATTTTGTGCACCAAAACCAAGGGGACATGAGCTAAATAATAGAGTTAAAAATTAATGAATAATATTAAGATAATGTTGATCTGTATGACTGTTACTATAAAATAATAACGCTTCTACAAAGTAATAATGGTGAAAGTAATGGGGACTCCATTTTATACATCCCAGCAACCATCCCCCAGTGTTGAGCAGAGTGTCTTGCACTCAGTTGTGTTGGTAAGCAAAATGGCCTTTGTTTTCTTTGAGTGGCTCAGTGTGTTTCATTAAGCCTTGCTGGGTGCTAAGCCCCAGGCCCAGAGCCCTGTTGGGTGTGGATTGATGACTAAAGTGGGGCCCAATGTAGGGCTGGCTGAGGGGAGGTGTTAGCTCCAGAGCCATGCCCTCTTAGGTGTTGACCTAATCTATGTGGATGTGAGCCTCCCAGGGTCCTAAGGGGAGGGGCCCACTCAAGAACCAATAAGCTCTGGTCATTCAGATGACTCTTGATGACGTCAAAGGCTCTATGGGAGGAGAGAAGACAGCTTGAAGATTGATTTTCTGTTGGAGCCAGAGACAGCTGCAGCCGAGGCTGAAGATAAAGCCAAAGCC
>JAQQSZ010018090.1:0-10652 GCA_028646595.1 Phalanger gymnotis | reverse complement strand
CATCTTGGAGTGGGGGGGGGGGTGGAAATGGGGAGAAAATCTGTAATTCAAACGCATGTGAAAATCAATGCTGAAAACTAAACATATTAAAAATAAATAAATAAATAAATAAATAAATAAATAAATAAATAAATAATAAAAATTTAAGACAACCCTTATATATATCTGAGGATGAGTCCACATAACCCAGTTCAATCACTAGTGCAATGGCCTCCTCAATCCACTGTCTCACATTGGCCTGTCATTTGAGTCACAAAATCACAAAGAACTTCTAGGGAGAATGTTGAGGGCCCTGGTGATATCATAAAATACAATTAAGGAATTGATAATCCTATCATACTCTGCTCTCACCAAACCACATCTTGAGTATTGAATTCAGTTCTTTGCATTATATTTTCAATCAATCAGTAAACATTTATTAAACACCTACTAGCTGCCAGGCACTGTGCTAGGGAAACAAAAAGAGGCAAAAGTCGCTATTCTGTAAGCTCACAATCTAACATTTTAACAACAATGTTGTCGAGCTAGAACGTATCTGAAGGAAGGTAGCAAGGATGGATAGTAAAGGGACTTGAAACAGTACAAAAACAAAGAACTGTGAAAGTTTAGCATATCTGAATATCTATTGTGTGTGTGTGCACGCACCCGCGTGTGTGTGAGAGAGAGAGACAGAGACAGACAGACAAACATCAAGGCTGACAGCATGACATATGTCTTATTAGTATTTAAGGGTGTTTACATGGAAGACAGACTCGATTTGCTTAGCTTGAAAAGATGGCAGAACTAGGATCAATAACTGGCAGAAGCAAATTTTGGTTCATGAAGGAAAAACTGCTTTTTGCAAAAGTGGAATGAGCTACCCCAAAAAATGCTTAATCACCCACTGTTGAAGGATTTAGTGTAGAGGTTGGAAGGTCGACTACAAAGAGTATTATAAGAAGGGGGGATTTGTATTTAGGGGTCTTAGACTAGATGACCTTCCATTACGTGATTTTTAAAAAATCTAATGTACCTATGCAAACTCTCTCTCTCAAAAAAGGAGGCACCTAAGTTACAGACTCAGAATTAAAACTGTATTTTTCAGATGGCATATTCATTGCTCTCAAACATTCTTACAATTCTCTTTTCTGACATTACTGTTTAATGTATGTGGAACAATTTAATAATATTTTATATGCTATATAATTATAGCATTTATATTTTCATTTGCTATTTTATTGTTCCCTGTGCATATGTCAGTTCATTTCAACCAACACTTATTAAACATCTATTAGTTGCATGGCACTGTGCTAGGTGTTAAGGACATCAAGACAAAAATAAGACTACTCTCAAGGAATTTTCTTTGAACTGCTGGGATACATTGTGTGTATAGATCAATAAATACAAGCTAATTCAAGGAAGGAGAGAACCCTAATAATTCAGGGTGTCAGGGAAGACTTCATGGAAGGGATGCTATCTAAGTTGTCTTGAGGAAAGATAAAGATTCAAGGAAGCAGAGATGAGGAAAAGAAATTAGAGAAAGGTCACCAAGATGACATACAAAGATGGGCATACGTTTGATGTTGCAATGACGCACAAGTGCTCCACTTCTATGTTTATGAACACTGGCATTCATTTATCTCACCATTACCTACCATTCCATCTTTCCCTGTGTTCTTCATCTTTACCATGATCTCCAATCCCAAAGCCCTCAGGTCTTCCACTCCTACACTAGTCACACTCTTCTCCCTTCCCTATTGCTCCAGCTTAGTGAATCGGTTCAACTTTATATTCTCTTTTATTTGAATCTCTTGCCTCCTTATCCTATCATTGATCTTGTGCTAACAAGTCTTAGTCTTGGATTACTTCCAGTTACGTGTTACAGAATGAAGCTGGAGAAAGTCATGAAATCATCCTAAGTACACTACAAATATATTTTACATAATTTCGGATGGGCCCTCACTACAGCAAGGCAATCTTTTTACAACTTTCTAATCAATTCTCTCTTCCATTTACCACAGGAGCCATTACAAACCTCTTCATCCCTCATCAAACTTTCTACTTCATCTTTCACACTCAGCTAAACATCTTGCCTCACGCTTCATAGAAAAAAATTGAGGCCATTCACCAAAAGCTTCTTCTTCTTCCACTCTCATCTTATATCACTCAAATGCAGTCAGTCACTATGTCCTTCATCCTTGTCTTGTGACTTTGCCAGGGCAAACCTTTTTACATGTATTTTTGATTCCATCATGTCTTCTGTAACAGATTATCTTTCTATCATCCCTACTTTCTCTTCAATCTTCAATCTCTCTTTATCTACTGGTTCCTTCTAGGGTGCCCAAAACAAGTCTTTATCGCCTTCATTCTTTAAAAAAAAAAAAAGAAAGCCATCACTTATTATCCATGCTAATTATCATCCTATAACTCTCCTCAACTAAACTCGAGAAGGGCACCTACGACTGGCGTCACCCAATGCCTCTCTTCTAAATCTTCAGCAATCTGACTTCTAGCAGTTATTATTCAACTAAAACTTCTCTTCCAAAGTCGACAAGTATCTCTTGATGAATACATTTAAAGACTTTTTCACAATCCTCATTCTTTCTGAGGTCTCTGACACTGTCAATCACTTTCTCTTCATAGATTCTCTTTCTTCTCTCAGTTTTATGATACTGCTCTCTCCTCCTACCTGTCTCGCCATTCCTATCCAAGTGTCCTTTGCTAGATCTTCCTCCAGATCTCATCTACTAATTGTGAGCATCCCTCAAGGTTCTGTTCTGAACCATTCTCTCTTCTCTCCCTCTAGTATCTCACTTGGTAATCTCTTCAGTTCCCAAGAGTTCAATTATCATCTCTATGCAGATGATTATCAGATCTATATATCCAGCACTTTTTCCAGATGTCCAATCTTGCACGATCAATAGCCTCTTTTAGACTTCTTGAAATGGATGTTCTCCAGGCATCTCAAACTCAACATGTCTAAAACGAGTTCGTTATCATTCTCCCCCAACCTTCCCTTCTTTTAAAATTCCTTATTCCAGTCAAACACACTACCATCCTTGCAAATGTCATCCCTAAACCCTCACTTGCAGCACTCATCCAACATATCCAATCTCTTTCCAAGTCTTGTAGGTTTCGTTACAACATTTCTTATATTCATCTTTTTCTTTCCACTCAGCAACCGCCCCAGTAGAGGTTCTTGTCCCCTCATGCTACAACTACTCCAAAACACTCTGGCTGGTCTCTCAGTCTTATCCCAACCCCTTTTCAATTCAGCTAAAAAGTGTAAGCTAAAGCACAGTGCCGGCCATGTCACCTCGCTTGTCAATAAACTCCAGAAGCTCCCTGTGACTTTCAAGATGAAGTATAGAATTCTGTGTTTAGCTTCTAAATTCCTTCATAATCTGCTCACCTCCTAGCTGCCTAGTCTTCTTATACTTTATTTCCTTCCATGTACTCTTATGATCTAGTGACACTGGTGTTTCTAGAATGCTATGCGCTATCTTCCAAATCCATGCCTTTTCACTGGCTATCCCCCAAGACTGGAATGTTCTTGTACTTTCTGGATCACTGGCTTCCTTCAAGACTCATCTAGAACAGATCTTCAGCAAAAGGCCTTTCATGTTCACCTCCCAATCCCCCAACACCCCTTTTCCACTAGAACTACCTATTTACAAAGTAAATATTTTGCACATACATAATTGTTCACTTGTTATCTCCTCCATTACAATGACTGAATTCCTTGAGGGTATAAACAGTTTCTGGGTTTTTTTTTTCCTTTTTTCTTTTCCTTGGCTCTTACTATAGTGCCTGGTACAAAGTAAGCAATTAATAAATGCTTCTTGATTGATTGAAGGAGTATGAGATTGTGCCAAGAGTACTGCTGGAGGGAACCAAAAACGTTTAAGAGAGAGAAGAATTCAGAGGCTATGTGATAAATGTCTTCAAGTACCTGAAGGGTGATCACACGCAGAGAGATTTATTAGGCTTGGGAACAACATGCAGAAGTTTCAGACAAGCAGATTTAGACTAGATGTAAAGAAAATCTTCCTAACAAACAGAGTTATGCAAAAGTGGAATGGGCTGCCTCTGTGTAATAAGTGGAAGGATCCCTCTCAGAGCTTTTCAAATAAGGGGGATAACCACTTGTCAGGTATGTCCCAGAGGATATTCTTGTAGGTATATGAGTTGAATGAGATGGATGTTTAGTTCCTTCCAGCTTTGACATGAATCATTTGGTAAAGACAACTTATACGATTCATTGTTATAATTTAATTTTATATACTCTGGGAAACAGATATGCAAGAGAAAGTCTACGCACAAAAAATTTAACTGCGCCGTTGCTACTTTTCTAACTCACATAAATCCAGTTCTTCATAAAATAATTCTCCAATACCTCCTTGTTGCATAGTGTGCCCAAACAAGATCCACAATTACACAAAAGATAAGCCTAACAATCTATATAAGAAAAACCAAATGGATGAATAATGCCTACTGTCCAGACTATGACATGCAACTACACTGGTATACCAAACATATAAAAAACTTAGAGGGAAGACTCTAGCAAGTTGAGTAGCTCCTTCTATGAGAAGGGAGGGAAAGGAATAAGCATTTATTAAGTGCATACAATGGGAGGAATAATCAGATGAAATCAAAGAATTATCCAAATATTGAAGTATAAACACTTATTTATAGTGCTAGTGCTCCCTCAGGTAAGTTTGCAGCTTTCTATTTATCTAAGACAAAGACTTTATGTTTGTGCTTGGTAAGGTTACAAGCAGTTTCCATCAATATATAAACCTGACCTGAAAATAAGTGTTTTCACATAGACAAGAAGGCCCAAATTTTTGCCACACGCTGTAACTATGGGCTAGTATATTAACACTTCTAGCACTACAGATCATATGACTCTCTCTGAGGCAGTTTGCTCCTGGAGAAAGGGTACCCTCCCTGACAAGGTTGTCATGAGTTTCAAATAAGAATGCATGTGTTGGGCTTTGCACACCTTAAAATGCTGCATAGATGTCAGTTGTTATTACTATCAATTCATCAAGGATCCATAATTTTACTAGAGTGGGAACTACCTCCATCAAAGCAGATCACAATGTATGTACTGTTTACTGTATAAGAGACGTACCCAAAGGATCAGAGAGAATAAGTGGTATCACATAGCTATTAAGTAAGGGTCAGAGGTGGAGATTCTGAGTCAGAAAGGCCTAGATCCACATCCAATACTTTGCACTACATCATGCTGCCTTTATTCATTGTTGCTACAATCCTAATCTAAACTAATTCAAGAGACAAAGATGGATTTCTATGCTATGAGGACAAAAAGGATAAAACACAGAAGCATATCTGTAGTCTTATGTTGCTTCTCTCCCAGCTTAAGATGGTTCTGCTCTCTGAATCTCTCTTTCCCTTTTCCAAACTTGGTCTCTTTACTGAGTTTCAGAGTTCCATCACCAAATGTTCATTGATCTTTTCAAACTAAATATTTTATTCACGAAAGTTGTATCCCCAGCTTAGAGCACAGTGTCTGCCATTTTACAGGTATCTAACAAATATGTGTTGACTGCTAAATGACTGATGTCTCAGAAACATCTCAAACTAAACAGGTTCCAAACATAACTTAATCATCTTTTCCCTCATATTACCATCTTTTCCAAACTTCCCTATTTCTTCTTGTAAACATTACCAGTCTTCATATCTCCCAGATTTGTTACACTTAGCTCCTCACTCTGTTACCTCATATATCCAGTTTTCACATCTTGCCATGTCTGTTTCCAAAACAGCCATCACCTTAGTTCAGGCCTTCATCACCTCTTGCCTAGACTACTGCAATGGACTTGTAATTTGTCTCCATTACTCACATCTCTCTTCTTAGTCCAGTTCATTCTCTATATAGCTGCTAAAGTGATTTTCCTTAAGCACAAAGTTGATCAAGTAATTCCCCTATTAAGTAAATTCCCGTGGCTCCCCACTTGATCATCAGATATAATAAATTTTTGTATTTGGCTTTGAAATTCTTCACACACATCCAACTCAGTATATACTACTCCCCTTTCTGCACTCAATCCTCATCTCCAGACCACTGAATCATTCTTTTCCCTCAAGAAAATCCTCAAGTGCACCTTCTACAAAAAGCCTTTCATGATACCGACAACTGTTACTGGAAAATATCTGTCATTAATAAATGCTGGTTTATTGAGTCCTATATAGAGTTCTGAAATTTTGCAGTTTCCCATTTTAAAATTTTTACTATTTTTTCTATTTATATATATAAAATCATATAAAACATTTCTGCATTAGACACATAACTAAAAAAAAGGGGGGGGGGGAATGCTTCAACCTGCACTGAATCCATCAGTTCTCTCTCTGGAGGTGGATAGCATTTTACATCACGAGCCCTTTGAAGTTATGGTAGATCATTATACTGATAAACATTACTAAATCACTCATACCTGATGATCTCTACAATATTGCTATTATTATGTAGACTGTTCTCCTGGTTCTGTTCACTTAACTTTGCATCAATTTACAGAAGTCTTCCTAGGTTTTTGTGAAACTATTCCCTCCATCATTTCTTACAACATAATAGTATTATATCACATTCAGATACCCTAAGTTGTTCAACCATTTTCCAACTCACAAGCATTCCAATTCTTTGGCCCCAATAAAAGAGCTGCTGTAAATTTGTACATAAGGGTCTTTTTCCTTTTACTTTGATCTCCTTAATGTATAGACCTTATAGTGATACGTTAGATTAGAGGGCATACACAGTTTTATAACCCTTTGGGCATAGTTCCAAATTGTTCTCCGGAATAGCGGAATTAGTTCACAGTTCCACCAACAGTGCATTACTGTACCTACTTTTCCACATCTCTTCAAGAATTTGTCATTTTCCCTTCTGTCACCTTATCAATCTGATGGGTGTGAGGTGAGAACTGAGAGTTATTTTAATTTACAATTCTCCAATTATTAGTGATTTACAGGATTTTTCACATGACTATTGATAGTTTTGATTTCATCTGAAAACTTTCTGTTCGTATCCTTTGACTATTAATCAACTAGGGAATGGCTCCAATGTTTATAAATTTGCCTCAGTTCTCTATCTGATAAGACCTTTATCAGAGATACTTGCAGCAAAGATTGTTTCCCAGTTTTCTACTTTGCTTCTAATTTTGGCTACAATGGTTTAGTTTGTGCATAAACTTTTAAAACTTCACATAACCGAAATTATCATTTTACCTCCCACAAACCTTTATAAATACCAGTTAGTCATAAACCCTTCCCCTGTCCATAGATCTGCTAGGTAATTTTTGCAAGCTTTTCTAATTTGCTTAGGATATCACCCCTTATATCTAAATTATGTGCCCATTTTGAGCTTATATTGTACTACTGGTCAATCCTTAGTTTCTACCAGACTGCATTCCAATTTTCCCAGCAGTATCTGACCAAAAGAAAGTTCTTATCCCAATCACTGGGATTTTCAGGTCTATAAAACACTAAGTTACTGTATTCATTTACTTAAGTATATTTACATAGCTTAGTCTAAGCTATTCAACTGATCAACCACCCTATTTCTTATCCAATACCAAATTTTTTTGATAACCACTTTATATAATACAGTTTGAGATTTGATGCTACTCCCTTAAAAGTCTTGACCTTTTGTTCCTTGTAGTAGCAATTTAGATATGAAGATCTTTCCCATTAGAAGATATTTCCCACCCATTAATAGGCCATATGACCTGCTTATATCACCACATCTAAGGTACATGTGGTAGGAGGAGGTTCATTACAAGAAAAGGAAGTTAGGAAGTTATATCATAGGAAAGAAAGAGAGAGAGAGAGAGAGAGAGAGAGAGAGAGAGAGAGAGAGAGAGAGAGCGAGCACTTATGGCTGCTAATTGCCGCCCTCCCGATGGTTAGAAATGAACAGGCTGACTTAGCTGTACTGTGAGTTTGTCTTTGTGAAGACCCCAACAGGGGGTCAGAGAGGTTTGGGATGGCAATGTTACAGGTTGTTATATTGTGCGTGGAATGTTTTACTGCTGTGATAGACTGGATAAATGGCTTGTGGGATATGGTTCTCTGGTATCTGAATAAATGGTTTACTTCTACCTTCTACGCAGAAAGTCTCATGTACTTTGAGATACAAAACTACACAGGAATTTTGACAATTACCATCTACATTGTTATTGTTGCCTTACCGTTACATTCCTCCAGACGAATTTTATGTTTTCTACTTCTATAAAGCAATTCTTTAGTAGTTTGATGTTATGGCACTGAACAAGCAAATTAATTTAGGTATTACTGTTATTCTTGTTACACTGACTTGGCCTACCCATGAACAATTAACATTTCTCCAACTATCTGCTTTTATTTGTGTGAAAAGTATTTTGCAATTGGGTATTTTGACAATATCTTGGCAAGCAGACATCCAAGTATTTTATCCTGTTTTGAAAATTTTTTAAATGGAATTCTCTTTCTCTTACTGCTGGGTTTTGTTAGAGAAATGCTGGTAATCTGTGAAGGTTTATTTTATATCTTGTGACACACCTAAAGTTGTTAATTGTTTCAACTAATAAGATGATAATGGGCATCCTTGCTTCAACTCAGATCTTACTGGAAAGCCTTCTGCTTTATCCCTATGTTTTTGAATTTAGATGTATATTACTTGAAATTTTAAGAAAAGCTTCATTTATTCCTAAGCTTTTAATTAAAAAAAAACAGAAATGGGTGTTTCATTTTGTCAAAAGCTTAATCTATATTTATTGACATAATTACATGATTTTTGTTGTTTTTATTCTCAAATGATCAACTATAATTATAGTTCTACTATTGAATGCTGGCACTTCCGGTATAAATGCAACATGGTCATAGTGTATAATCTTTCTGATATACTGCCATAATCTCCTTGCTAGTATTTCATATAACATATATACTCAAATTTCATGTAAAGACAAATTTTAATATTCATTTGAAAATATTAAGTTCCAAATTTTCTCCCTCCCTACCCTTCTACCCTAAGATGGCAAGCAATTTGATATGGGTTATGTACATGTAATCATATAAAAAATATTTCAATATTAGTCATGTTGTGAAAGAAATAGAACAAAAAAAATTAGGAAAAAAAAGTGAAAATAATATGTTTTGATCTGAATTCACACTCCACCAGTTCTTTTTCGGGATGTGAATAACATTTTTCCTAATGAGACTTTTGGAATTGTCTTGGATAATTGTATTGCTGAGAATAGCTGTCATTCACAGCTAATCACTGTACAATGTTGCTGTTACTATGTATGATGTTCTTCAGGTTCTGCTCACATCACTTTGCATCAGTTCATGCTTACTAGTATTTTCTTTAAAATTTTTGTATCGATATGCATCAGGAAAACTGATCTACAGTTTTCTTTCCATTTTTTCTTTCCCTGGATTAGGTTTCAAACCCAAATTGTTTCCAAGAAGGGATCTGATAGGACTCTTTACCTACTTTAAAAACAGCTTTAAAGAACAGTTTCTATATTGCTGGAATTAACTGTTCTTCTAATGTTTGGCAGAATTTGCTAGTAAATCAATTTGGTACTGGGGGTGATGGTGGTAGTGTCTCTTGGGGAGATCATTCATGGCTTGTTCAATTTCTTTTTCTAGGATAGGGTTATTTAACTATTTTATTTTTCTTCCATTAATCTGTGTTACTCACATTTTTATAAATTGTTATTCACTTCATTTCAACTGTCACTCTCATTGGCATATAACTGGGCAAAATAATTTGATTTCACTTAAACCCAGTTAATTTCATCTTCATTAGCTGAGCATTTAACCTTTTCATTTTTGATACTTGTAATCTGGTTATCATTTGGGGGGGGGGTGTGAGGGGAGGTGGGTGGTGAGGCAATCAGAGTTAAGTGACTTGCCTAGGGTCACACAGCTAGTAAGTGTCAATTCTCTGAGGTCACATTTGAACTCAAGTCTTCCTGATTTGAGGGCTGGTGCTCCATCTACTGCACCACCTAGCTGTCCTTTGGTTATCTTTTATAAAGTAAAATTACCCAATGGTTTATCTTGATGGTGTTTTCCTTGATTTTCAGGATTTCAATTTTGATGTTTAGATGAGGGTTTTTAATTTGTTCCTTTTCTAGTTTTTTTTTTTTAAAGTTGCACACCAAATTCATTGATCTGGCATTTCTCTTTTATCTATTCATAAATAGTGCTTTGGCTGCACCCCATAAATTTTGGTGCGTAGTCTCAGAGTTATCATTATTTTTTTTTTGAAGACTGAAAATTCTCCTTCTTTATTAAGTCCTGTGTGTGTTTTTTTTAATTTATTTTTAATATGTTTAGTTTTCATCATTGATTTTCACATGCGTTTGTATTACAGATTTTCTCCCCATTTCCACGCCCCCCACTCCAAGATGGCGTACACTCTGGTTGCCCTGTTCCCCAGTTTGCCCTGTTCCCCAGTTTGCCCTCCCATCCCCCTTTCCCTTACTTTCTTGTAGGGCACGGTAGATCTCTATGCCCCATTGCCTGTGCATCTTACTTTCTAGTTGCATGAGAGAAAAAAAAAACTTTTTTACTTTTGAACATCTGTTTTTCTATAACCTTGAGTTCCAAATTCTCTCCCCTCTTCCCTTCCCATCCACCCTCCCTAGGAAGTCTAGCAATTCAAC